>AYEL01063771.1:0-29539 GCA_000484575.1 Olivierus martensii
AATTCTTCAAATGTGTTTGAAATAATGCCAATTAATACAATTCTAATTGCTCTGAATTTACTAACGATAAGATTTTGTAATCATTAATTCTACAGAAAATGGATTTAAAAAATTTTAAATAAAAATTGAAAATGTATATCTGTGTAATGCCTAGTATAATAATTCCGTTTGAAAAAATAAATTATTTGATGGGTTAATTATTATATATGAGCAAAAAGATCATACAAGATGCTGAAAAAACTTTATTAAAATTTATGGATCAGAATAGACATACTATGGGCATTTGAAGTAAAACTTATATTAAAATGTAATAAAGTTGGTAAATAAGGCATAATTCCTCAATAATAGCAACATTATAATTACATTTCACATGATTATTTAAAACACTATTATTTGTTGATACATTTGAAAATTTATTTATCAATATATCAATTTCAATTCCATTTATAAAATAATTTATAATTTAGTTCAAACTTTTCGATGATACATATCACCTTTAGTGAAAATAATTTTCTGAAATTTATTTTTGGGTCTGCTAGAAATGGTATGTACAGTATAATAGTTTTGAAAGAGGAAAATGTCATTATTTAAAATAATTTATCATTTCATATCTAGTATTGTATTAGCTTTATTCCTATCAAAAAAGTTCTATCTGGAAACTGAAAATTTTTAGTGATTAATTTTGATAGCCATGAGATTTCCTCTTTTTATTCATCTTTCTCCTGTTTTGAAAGATTATATACCGTAATTATATAAATCATCTTACTTTAAAAGATCATTCCCATAGATATTAGTAGTTTAGCACAAATAAATTTATAGATGTTTGAATTTTTACAATTGCATTTAACATTTTCAATGGAAAATACAGTAATAGAAAAATTGGAAGTGGGATTTCTATAACAGATTTATTTTCAATATAGAGATGTATACACTACAACAACAGAATTATTTTAATTTCACAGGAATTATTGGCCCTCTTTAGCTGATGTTTTTTTATCCCTAAATTAAAAAAAATGAAATATATAATTGCCAAGAGTTAGAGTATTTTAAATATAAATACTGATACAAATAAAAAACAATAAAAATATGAAACTTGTGAATAAAGGATTCTTGTTATTTGTAAAACAAACATTCTAAATAAAGAACATAATAAACACTCCAAATGTAAAATTCTATGTTTCTGCGATGAGTTTTATATAATTTTATTTATTAAATCTTATATTAGCTTTATTATGATCCAAAACAGGAGAAAGATAGCAAAGAGAAATCCGCTTCTTATTTATCAAAATTAATCACTAAAAATTTTCAGTTTCCAGATAGCTTTATTCCAATCAAAAAAGTTCTAATACAATACTAGATATGAAATGAAAAATAATTTATTTTAAATAATGAGACATTTTTCTCCTTCAAAACTATTATACTGTACATACCATTTCTAGCAGACACAAAAATAAATTTCAGAAAATTGTTTTGCATCTTCAGTTAATTTCCATCTTTCCCTTTCAATCTTCACTTCTTGACCATTTATAATATGATTGAAAGTCTTTATAACAAATCTCTGATCAAAATGAACATCGCATATTGAATCCTTAAACGTAAATTCACGATCTGCTCGTGGTATAAATCGTTTCCATTGCCTGAGTTGCTCATCGTTTCCTTGTTTCACCTTGAACAAGTGCCGTTTTTCCTTACAGGATTTATATCCTGATTTTCAGCTAGGAACAAAACAATATGGCATTTTTTGTCAAAAAATAGGTTGTTGTACAGAACTAATTTTATGTTACAAGTACGAATTGCGTGGAACTAGCTTGTACCAACATCCTCTAGTGATGGAATTTCAAAACAAACACCTTTTACCAATGACGTTGAAGTGGTAGGACCATATATATCTACAGACCATGGTCATGTCCATACTTCTCTATAGGAGCATAGAGTGACTAGTGTTTTGCAGTTGTCTTCTACGCACTATCAAAATCAGTTGTTCTTTAGCGCCCTGTTTTATCGCACGTTCGGATATGAAAGCTATTGAGTTTTATCGAGCCATCGGCACCGATGAATCAACCATTCAATTTCTTCGCCAAAATGGATTACTTCCATCGCAAAATAACCTTCCTGCTTGTCTAAAGTGTGGTGAATGAAACCCGAGAGGTTACAAGGAAAAATAAGAAAGGTCAAGAATACAAAAGTCTGAGATGTTCCCGCAAAGGATGCCAAACGTATCAATCAATAAGAAAACCAAACGCTTTTTTTACGTTTGAGGATATTAGAAGTCGTTTTAATAGCGAACTGTCTTTATCTGAGATCTGCGCGACATTCGTCACATATATGGCTAAACGACTCGTTTTTCTTATGCAAGTTTAATCAAATTGAAAACTTGGAATTATTTTTATTTAATTTAAAAATCCTTTGAATAAATGGACTAATTTAAGAATATTCTTTTTTGTATTTTTCTTATTTCAATATAGCGTTTCAGTGGCGCCATCTAAGAACCAACTAATTAACTAGAGATAGATCGCCTATAAAAATCTGTGCGTCTACTATACTAATATCAATTTTACTATTATATGATTTAAATTTTATATTATACTAGATATAATATCAAGTGATTGTATATTAGTATAGTAGACGCAATTTTACTATTATATGATTTAAATTTTATATTATACTAGATATAATATCAAGTGATTGTTCGAGGGTCTCGAGAAATTCGATATTTAAAGGAAAATTCCGATTT
The DNA here is from genome assembly GCA_000484575.1 of Olivierus martensii. Lineage (NCBI taxonomy): Eukaryota > Metazoa > Arthropoda > Arachnida > Scorpiones > Buthidae > Olivierus > Olivierus martensii. Next base: position 2,735 of record AYEL01063771.1, read on the forward strand.
TAGAGAATTTTTTTATTTTGGGATTTCCAATTCGGAAAAAAATTCTTACTAAACTCAGCAAATTTTTTTAAAATTCCAAATTCCTATCATAAAAATTTCATACAGATACATTATTTTGGTCCTGCGACGTCTGCAAATCAATAAACTAAGCGGATAAGTCACACTGTATCCGCGTCACTTCTAACTTTAATTTCAGATAATTTTCTTTTGTAAATAATCAAAAAATAATAATTAAAATAGGCATATAAAACTTAGATACGAATAATTTTTGTACAATTTTTAAAATTTTATTGCAATTTTAAATATTTCTATTAGATGCCGCCATATTGTGACGTAGGGCAGATTTATGATAACGTTTACGTAAGCAAATACTGTAATCTGGTTTCTAACTTCTAACCCATTCAATGGTTCCAGTGCCGGATTTATATACTTTTAGGCCCTAAGTTCCTCTTGCTGCACACCAGTTTTTCAACCGGTGTGCAGCGAGAGGATTTTAGGTATGCCGCGAATATTTTTAAAAATCATTATTTTCGAAAGAAGTCCAAAACACTAAGTGTAGATATCAAAATTAAATTCCTTTAAATTGCTTATACGAGTATATCATTGTTATAATAAACGTATATATAATATAATCTATATATATTATAAATCTGAAATGCTTGAGAGCAGGTGTATGTTTATAACTCGAGAACGACTGAATGCATTTTTATGAAATAACTTTTGTTTATTTCATTTTTCATTGGATATGGTGATTGGGTTTGCAGAAAAAAAATGGAGTCTTCCTTCTTCAATCAACTATATTTACTTTTAAAAGAATATGAAAATGAATAGTAATTCTAATATTTTAAATTTATATGACTTTTAATTATTGAAATCATATTTTTGTGTTGTATGAATTTTTCTGGATAATTCTGAATTTTCTTCCAATAGTGCACACATGTCAGAACAACTTGCATTCCCCATGCTGAATTTAATCGTTAAAACTGCAGCTAGCGTCTTTACAGATAGTTGCGATTTTTCACTGCTCCAATAATGACCAAGCGAAAATTCTCTCTTTACAGCTGCATTAGTGCCGGGGCAACATAGTGTACATTCAATCAATAATTTTAAGTTAATGTATAATAATCGTAATAGTTTTTATGTTTTCAGGAGTACAAAAGAGTACAAAATAATGCAATGGAGTACAAAAGGAGTACAGGTTTTAAATGGAGTACGGTTCACAAAAAAGGAGTGCAAAACTCCCTAAAGAAATACGTTCGGTCACCTTAATATACATCAACTTTGAACTTTTAACAAATTTAAGTTTCATGATTTGCTACATTTTATGTGCATTTGTTATTCATTAACTTAATGGTGGAGTGAACTATAATAATATCTATCATTTCTTTTTTTATGATTGTTGATTATAATGACAAAGATGATGAGAATTTGTGCACAGTGCAGTATTGTAACAATATTTCCATAAATTCGTTTCTATAAAATGTATTTATATGATATATATATATCAATGTTATTATTATGTAAGTTTAAAACAAATTTAATCCTGTGGACTCCCCTGGGCTTGGAAATTTGTTTGTAGCCTTAACTTAAATAAATAAATATGAATATATAACCTCAACTTGGTATGGGTGCCATTCTAAGACCAAAAAATTGTAAAATTTCTCTTACCTTCTTTCATAAATCTTTGATTTATTTTACGTTGTCTCCGAGTTCATTTTAATCGGGAAAAACTACTGTAAATAATTTTGATTTTCAATTAATATCTAATGATTGCAGTGATACGTTGTCTCCGAATTCATTTTAATCGGGAAAGCTACTTTTCTTCCATCCTTATCTATAAGTCCACGAACGCGCAAGGCCTAAGCCTGTCATTCCGTAAGGTTAGTTTAGCCGAAATATCCTCATAGAATATTTTTATCTGGAGGCGGCAACTTATAGAGCCGCCATTATCACAGGCTGACCAACACCCTTGATGGGGTCAACCGGAACATTGAAGGATGGTTTCAATGGGCCGGGCCCAGATCCCTCCTGAAAAATTGGAGGAGTGATTTCAACGGGCCGGGCCCAGATCCCTCCTGAAAAATTGGAGGAGTGGGATCCCCGGATCTTCCAGAATGGTAAGCCTTAGCTTTACCAAGCAGCCATTGGGCTGGTCTGTCATTCCGTCAGTCCGCGGGTTTCACAGTTGTTCTGTGAAGTGTTCGTTAACCGAACATAAAAATCTTTCGAAAAAGTGTTCGTTATCTGAAGTGTTCGTTAACCGATCACCCACTGTATGTCTAATCCAATCCATAAATCAAGCCAATCATGGTGCTTAAGTCATATAAATTACATATTACAGTTAATTTGAATACAATCAATGAACTGTAGAAGTGTACTGCGCTTCCAATCTAAATTGGGTTCGAGTCTCATTTCGAATTAATTTGTTTTTAATTCAAATTTGATCTGGCCAGATCTGTTGAACACTGATATCTGACGGCTGATTCCACCTTGGGCTTAAGCGGATCATTATGGCTACTGAAATAACTTTGCCATTTAGTATTAAGTAATATAGGTTAGATTGCTTTTAAGCCGCTAAATCACTTGAGATATTTTTGACTGCAGCCACTATTAGAACTCATCAGAGACTGGCCAATACCCATCCATGATGGGGCCAACCAAAAGTTAACATACGAGTTTCAATAGCCTAGTTTGAATCCCCCTAGAACAGCGTTTCTCAAACTATGGGTCGCGACCCATAGTTTGAGAAACGCTGTTCTAGGGGGTTATCCACTGTACTAAATTTTCTCTGCATTATTTAATATACAGTATAAAGCAAAGACATTTATAGAATTTTGAAAGGCTTCCAATATTCTGCATGTAGTGAAGATTATAAGGGACTAATGGACAGAAGCTGTTGATAAAACAATGAATTTGGAATATTTGGAAGAAAGCTTATCCTTTCTTCTTCGTGATTCAGAAGCAACTCAAGAAGTCAATCCCATTGCCTGGAGATAGAAAAGCCCAGGTAGTATGGCAACAAACTTGATTTGGAAGGTGAAGGTTCTGAAGATGTTTTTCAAGTCGCTGAATTCCCATAATCAGATCATTACAGCCAATGATCTTATTGAATTCAGAAGTAAAACATGCTTGAAGGATCTGAGAAACCTGAGCCTAAGGAGAAAGATTATAATGATTTCAAGATTGAAGGGTTTGCTGGTATCAAAATTCTTGAGGACATTGATTCAAATGATTAGTGAGCAGCAACAATTAGACAAAGAATAAATATGATGCTTGTTTGCTATTAAAAGATTCAGAAACAAAAGAAAAGGTAACTGTTTTGTAAGGCTTCTATGCTTGATTTCATTAAGTCATGATCAAATGTTTTGTACATTACAATTTATATTATTGAATATTGTTGATTATCCAGATGAACTGGCTACAATTCAAGAAAAGTCCTTCTTTCTCCTTAAATTGCTATTTGATTTGTCAGATTTTACATTTTTATTAAATTTTCCATAAAGTACAGAATAAAGATATCTGTTTCTCTTTCTGGTGAAAATATACTACTTGGAACCAATAATTGGTTCCAAGTAGCATATTTATTATCTATTTTAATATTGTTTATGGGAAAATCTGTCTCAATTTATATTATCTTGAATAATGTCATCAATTATAACAATTTCAGAATGACTATATTGAATAATGAATAATTGTAACCAATTAATTAGTTATAAATAGTTGCAAATATTTTTAAGTGTTTTTGTTTATAATAAAATTTAGGAAACAAAATGCAAACAACTTCTTTTAATTATAATTGAATTATTTAGTTTAGAAATAAAAAATTCATATTAAATATATATTATAAACTAAATAATACATTATTATTCATTAAATCCAAATTTACAAGCCAAATTCTAGCCCTTGAATTATAACGGAAAAATTTAATGATTGGAAATAATTTGAACTAAAGTTAGCGCCATCTGGTAATTATAAAAATAAATTATTTTACTAAATCTATGAGTGGTGCCATCTATTAATTAATAATTGAACATTATAAATTAATAATTGAACTCGAATTTTTAATTAATTTATCTGAAGAATAATTAATAATTGAACTCGAATTTTTAACTAATTTATCCGAAGAAAAAGAAACAATTATTCATTAAACAAAAAGAAACAAAACACAACTGATTGCACATATCTGGTGCTGACTGGTAAGCCTAGATTAGTGACGAATTGATTCTGAGCAAGAATAAATAGACCACAGAGCAGTGGGGAGTGGCATCACACACAACACCTCTCCCAATTTGTGTAAGTTTGAGAACTGTGATGAAGAAAGATGTTTGATTAAGATGTCTGCCATCTATTTCTTGGATGGTAAATACTGCAGACTAATAACTGAATTTTTAATCCAATGTTATGATATATTTGATTTGTGTGTGTTTAACTCTAAGATGACCTGTAGGGTTTTTAGCCACTGCAATACAAGATTGATTATCTTCCTTAATAATTGTTGAATAATGACAAATTTTTAGCCCCATTTTGAACAAAAGTTGTCTTAACCACACTGCTTCATGTGTAGCTGCACTTAATGCCATATATTCAGATTCCAATCAGAAAACATCAAACTATTTCAATTTTGTTAAAAACACAACTTATTTTTATATAACAGCAGAAAATAGCTGAAGATGGCAATATGCCAAAAACGTTGTGTTCTTTAGTTTAATAAAATTATTTTAATATAAACTGCTCAATAGTGCTGTTATATAAAAATAGTTTTTTTTTTACTCAGCTTCCATTAAGGAAAGAAACTTTAGGCTGTTTCTAATAGACATGTGACTGTATTGCCATAAACTTCCAACAAATATCCAGAAACAGATCATCGGTCATTTGGATTATCTCCACAATCTGAATCACCAGATCCAACTAATGCTGCATTATTATATTCTTGTCTGTAGATTAATGTGAAATTGATCATCCACTTTAAATATCAGAGAACCCTTTTAAGGTACTTCCAATATTCTTCTGTAGCATAATTTTAATGACTGAATAGATTCACTGCTGCATTAAGATCTATTCAAGTGCAGAGTATTAGATACATCAAAGATCCTATTAATTCTCGATATGGTTTCTGCATTAGTTGATTATTTTATTCCATAAGATTGATTGATTGTGAATATAAGATTGGTTTCAAGAGATATAGATATCAGCTTACAGTTGTACATAAATATTGAATTTTATTAAGAAACTTTCCATGTAATGTCAACAACTCAATTTCATAAACTGAGTCTCAATTTACAGTGGGGTTATGTTTTGATAATTCTATCATAAGTCAAAAATATCTTAAGTTAAAAATAACACATGTTAATAATTTTAGTATTAGTAATAGACAATAGAATACTGAATTCTTAAGATGATATAATCATCTGGATTTGATCCTGGGTCCTCAAGATTATAAAATAATCCAGAAGTGAACTCGTGTTCCAAGGTAAAAATTATCCAGAATTAAACCCACAACCCCAAGGTAGTAAGCAATTGCTTTATTACATATTTTTAATAAAACAAAAAAGTATTCCTAGTCACTATGCTATGAAAATAACAAAGTTTGGAATATCATAAGAGAATTGTAAGATCAGAATATCATAAGTTGAGGACTACCTATATTTTCTATTTTAATTCCAACAAACATGTTAGTTTCACCAAAATCATCCATTGCAAGCTCTTTGCATAGTTTTTTCTTACCGTATTTGCCGGCGTATAAGACGCACTTTTTTTCTTTGAAAATAGGTCTGAAAAACGGGGTGCGTCTTATACGCCGATACTCAGTTTTTGATTACATTCATTTCTGGAAATTTCCTCTATTCGGAGTTATGCGATTTCTTTCAACAGAAATTTTATTTTCATTGTTACTTTAAATGAATGACATCTCTCAAATTGAAACTTTAGAGTAGGGGTGGGCAACCTCCGGACCGCGGGCCACATTATTTTATTATATCTAATACCAACGCTATGTATACTGCGGGCCACATTATTTTATTATATCTAATACAACGCTATGTATACTTGTATCTGTACCTTCTCTTTTTTAAATAAATACTATTATTATCAATTGTACTGTACCTTCTCTTTTTTAAATAAATACTATCATCATCAATTGTTTTTATGTACCTTCTCTTTTTTAAATAAATACTATTATTATCAATTGTTTTTGTTTTCGCCCGTGGCCCACCATAAATTTTTCTATACAGCTCCTTACAAAAAAAGGTTGCCGACCGCTGCTATAAATTATTATTTTTCCTCTACAAAAAAAGTTGCCCATCCCTAGCTTAGACTAACGGATAGTAATATAAGGTTGCCCACCCCTGCTCTACAGCTTTTTCATTGCATGGGAACTAGAGGTTGCCCACCCTTGCTTTAGAGCAATTAATTTCTTCATTAAAAACTATTTAATATGAAATAAACTATTTTCAAAAAAATGTAAAATTTATGGTGGAAGCATCTTTTGGAAATTAGAGGTAAATAATTTTGAGTTAAAAATAAATGTAAAGATACTGTTAGATTAAATTTGGAATTTTTCATCTAGATAATATTGCAAGAAATAATGAATTACAATGGAAAAATTTATTGTGAAAGCACTTTTTTGAAAATTAGAGGTAAATAGATATTTAATAAAAAATTTTTTAAAAAATATTGTGAAAAAAATGTTAGATTAAAATTTTTGTTATGTAGATATGGTAATTATTATTGAGGAAAATTCTGCTGCCTTTGACCTTTATAACTGGATAACATTATGGTAAATTAGAGATAAATCAGTTTTATTTAAAACAAAACTTATGTAAATTTTTACAAGATGAGCTGAAGAGGGTGTAAGCTGAAATGCATTTTCATAAGCCATGTTAAAATAATTTATAATTTGTAATGATTATATATTTTAATATTGGATAACATTATGGTAAATTAGAGATAAGTTTTGTTTTAAATAAAACTGATTTATGTAAATTTTTACAAGATGAGCTGAAGAGGGTGTAAGCTGACATGCATTTTCATAAGCCATGTTAAAATAATTTATAATTTGTAATGATTATATATTTTAATATATACAGTAGTTGTTTTAGAATTTCTTTTATTAGGAGTTGTCATTGCAGTTGAGACAAAACAGCGGAAAAAAAATGGAAAAAACTTTTTTTTTTTTCATTAAAAATTAATTGCGTACTTCACATAAGGGAAAAGACGACAAAATTTTCATATTTTAAAATTTCAGTACAATAAAATGAATTTGAAATGAGCATTCAAAAAATTATTTATAAATTTAGAAAATTTATTTAATGTTTTATTATAATCTAAATATATACAATGCATTTAAAATTCCATATTTCGTTGTTGTTGTTATGTATAACAGCAAACTTCAAATTCAATATAAGTCAAAAATTTTTAAACAAACAATTTTTTTATTTGAATTAGCCGCCATCAACTATTCTTTACATTTAAAATTTTTAAGAGAGATTGCTAATGTACATCTTTATCAATAAAGAAAAATAACATGCTTCTGATGAGCAAAAAATCAAGCACCTCTGTTTTTCATTAAAAATTAATTGCGTACTTCACAAGGGAAAAGACGACAAAATTTTCATATTTTAAAATTTCAGTACAATAAAATGAATTTGAAATGAGCATTCAAAAAATTATTTATAAATTTAGAAAATTTATTTAATGTTTTATTATAATCTAAATATATACAATGCATTTAAAATTCCATATTTCGTTGTTGTTGTTATGTATAACAGCAAACTTCAAATTCAATATAAGTCAAAAATTTTTAAACAAACAATTTTTTTATTTGAATTAGCCGCCATCAACTATTCTTTACATTTAAAATTTTTAAGAGAGATTGCTAATGTACATCTTTATCAATAAAGAAAAATAACATGCTTCTGATGAGCAAAAAATCAAGCACCTCTGAAATTTTCAGAGGTGTTTGATTTTTTTTGTTCACTCTATATAATTGATAAGAAGTTCCAGAAAGAACTATAAACTGCCTACTTTCCAAAGGTGTCATTTATTTAGCACTTGGAGCCTATTATTTGTTTCTATAATTTTACCAGCACAGATGTTACGATAACATCATATATTGTTACGTCACAATGGAATTGTGACATCATTCTGATAAAGATAGGGGCACTTTATTAAGAAATTAAGTAACTGGAACAGTTGCTACCATCTGTGATTGTGACATCATTCTGATAGATAAAGATAGGGGCACTTTATTAAGAAATTAAGTAACTGGAACAGTTGCTACCATCTGTGAGAGATCTTCTGAATTACATTGAAATTCAGTATACAAAGCCATCCCCAAATGGCAACTCTATCCAATGTAATACAGGGGTGGGCAAAAGGCGGACCGCGGAGACATCTTACACGGCACGCCGCATAAATTAGATCACATTACAATTTCAAGGACCACATTTGTAAAATTCTACTCAAAAAGAAAAATAAAATAGTGGATACTTTGTAGAATAAAACAATGAATACTCTAGCTACTGTACACCTACACTAGAGTTACTCGAAATTTTGATTTAATTAACCGTGAACATAGTAAATTTCTCCATTCACATTGTTGTAGATTTTTTTTTTACAAAATTAATTATGTAGGTACCTAATATTTTGTAACATTCTGATGTTTAGGTTATTGGCAATCAACCAGTTTGATAAAATACAGTAGTTATGTTTTTACAGAAAATTATCTGAATTTATTAATTCGTAGGATGAATTATTTTCAACCATTATTCTTGTTGTGTGTAATGATGTGAAGAACGTGTTTGTGTAAGCAAGAAACTTGCTTGAACGAGAGTAGTCATTTTATATCAAAGTAGTTTTTATTAATTATTAATAGAGTATCTAATGTTATCAATAATTTCATTACATAATTACATAATAATAATTAATAATTACATAATTACGGCGCCGTAAGGTTAAATTCTCCCTTAGGTACTTTTCAATTTTTATACGGCCCGCTTCATTCTGAAGACTGTTTATCCGGCCCGCAGCAGAAAATAATTGCCCACCCCTGATGTAATATGTCTGCCTTCTGTTGTATTGCTGTCTTGCTACTTCATGTGATTTGAATCTGAGAGGTAAATGTAAAATTTTTGCATATTCTTTTGATATCAGTAACTCATTAACAATTAGATTATTTGTTGGTAGCATAAATTCTGTATCACAAACATCACAGATATGCTAAAGAAAATTAATAGCATGAGCAGACTGGTAGGGCAATTTTCTAAAATGAGAGATTGTTGGGGTTAACTGGGTTGATGAACAACCCAGTTACAAGCAAACAAGATTACATGGGATTAACTGGGTTGGCCTAGTTAACCCCATGTAATCTTGTTTGCCATGTAATCATGCTTTTTTTATGGCAACAGAAAATATAAATAAGACATTATTATATATATTTTATTTTATATTAATATAAAAGTACAACATAATATGCCTGTTAATAAATACAAATAATCACATAGTGGAAACTTTTTAGGTGAAAAGATGCCATGCGTTCGAGTGAAAACTACCAATAGCAGGTCATACTGTGAAAGCAATTTGAGAAATGCTGTGGATTGGATGTTAAAAGGGGAGATCTCTAGCAGAAAATCTGCTGAGAAATTTCAAATTTCAAAAAATACATTGGCCTGATATGTGAACAAAGTAAAAATGCAGGTGGTGCATCCAAAGTCAATTTTTGCCCAAAAAATACATTGACCTGATATGTGAACAAAGTAAAAATGCAGGTGGTGCATCCAAAGTCAATTTTTGCCCAAATAATGAACATTTGATTATTCACAAAAGAACTTTCACTTCAAGATTACATCCAAACTGCAGTTAATATGCATTAAAGATTTACAATTAAGGTAACAGGGCATCTGGCATATAAATTTGCTGTTACCAATAACAAACTTATTAAGCGAAGATGCTACACTATGGAGTGGATGAAACTAGAGAGACACCAGCAAATATGGAAAGTTCCCAGAGGATATGTCTGATATTTATAAAAACGAATTATCCTGAAACTGCCAACCTCAATTGTGTATGAGGAAAATAGCCGCTTTTCTAATATATTATTATTAAAAAAGTGACTATTTCCAATCAAAATATCACATTATTCAATTGTGTAATTACCATGTTAAATGCAAAAAGTTTATAAATTATGATAACGACTTCATTTAAGTGACATCCTGGCACTGATCCAGTCAACCCCTATATTGGGGTTAACTGGGACAGAGTAGGCACACTTGAAAATTTATTTTTGAGATTAAATATATTGATAAAATAATAATGTTTTACCTTTATGGATGTTTAGATATGATCATATTATTCTATGTTTTAAAAACTGCAATATTACATTTGTGCTTTATAATATAAAATCAAAACTTTTTTGTACCCAGTTAATCCAAGTCTACCCTATAAAACTAAAATTATAATAATGAAATTTTATCATCAGGATTAAAGAATATGGCGTCAAAGTGTCCTTTAATGATAGAACATCACTACCAAATTTCATGAAAATCTGCTAATTAGTTCAAAAGTTATTAATGGAGGGACAGACAACAGACAGCATTGGCAGGATTTTAGAAGTTTCTATTGCCATAGGGAAGTAGGCTAAACAGGGCCGGAGAAAGGGTCATCAGCACCCTTATACAAAAGCTTTAATACAAAACAGTAACTGGCACCCCTCCTCAAAAAAAGAAAAATTCTAGGTGCTTTTATATACATTTTAATGTTTTAATATAGTGCGTTGATATATATATCTGTGGGTCGGAGGTATAGGACACTGTCACATTTACTACATTTTACAGGAGAGCACAGTTTGAGTTTGTTTTACGCTGTTCTCCCTTATAGACTTGGTGTTATTTAAAAGCACCGTAACTCTACCAATTATTGATGTAGGACGAAAAACCCATATGATTGTGCCAATAATCTCATTTTGGCCAAAAATGGCATAGTGCCCTATATCTTCCGACCCACAGATATAATAAAATTATTTTATTTAATATTAACACAAATAAACTGCACGAATAGTAAAACAGACTGTTCCACATCACATAGCAACTTGTGAAATACGGATCGTGTAAACCCAGAGTAAGAAGACATAATTGAGAATATAAGAGAAAAACAAACTGTAGGAAATTATAATTGACAAATCGCATTTATATATATGTTCCTTATTTTGTAGAAATAATGAATCGAGTCCATTAATTAATATTCGAAGCATAAAAATATATTCTTAATTTTGCACCGTTTTGGCACCTCTCTTGTATTAGCACTTTCATGCCTTGCTTACCACCTTCCAGGGCCGAGGCTAAAATTGGCTATTGAAATAGCTGAAAACATTTCTGTTGCTTAAATATTTGTCTTAAAGATTAAGTTTGAAATTACAGTTAAATATTCATGTATATTCCTTTCCAAATGTATTTTTAATATCTAGGCTTTATGCTCATTAGTTCTTTATCATAAGAAGATAGAAAATTCTTGTGGTTTCCCCATGCCATTAATCCCAATATTTCAATTCTATCTTGAATTAAAATAGCGTTTTATTTACTTTTGATACAAAATTGAATATATACAGGTAGGCCTCGATTAGTGTGAATAATTGGTTCCACAAATTTCTCGCACTATTCTAAGTATTAACTCTGTAAAATATGGTAATTGGTTCTTGCTTTGTGAGATTCCGGCCATTAGCTAACTTCACGATGAATAACCACAATAAACTTAAGTTATATACCATACCAAGTTAGTGTTAACACTTTGGCATTTTAGATACGGTGGTTAACTGCATAGAAGAAGTTTTCTGATGTAATTTTCTGGATTTTTTTATTAAGTTTTATTAAGTGATTGTTAGGTCAGTGCAAAGTTAAAGATGTTTACACTAACTTGGTATGGTATATAACAACACTTTGGCATTTTAGATACGGTGGTTAACTGCATAGAAGAAGTTTTCTGATGTAATTTTCTGGATTTTTTTATTAAGTTTTATTAAGTGATTGTTAGGTCAGTGCAAAGTTAAAGATGTTTAATAAAAGGGCTGTTACAAGGTGGCTCTAAAAGATTATTTATCTTAACACTAACTGTTTAAGAAATATTTATTTTCATATTTTACATCATTGTTCATCATCTAAATTAATAACTTACCAGGAATTGCGTCTCATTCCATCATCAAACCAACCGCGAAATCAAAACCAAAATATCGAATCGAAAGCGGAAGTTGAACGCCGCTTTTGTCGCTCAATCACATCCATTTTTTGCTCTAGCGTGATCACTAACCTCTTCTTTTTTTCGTTTCCTGTTTTATCGTCAGAAGTGTTCTTCCTTTTATCCATTTCGATACAGTACTTTTTAAAAAAGAAAATTCTGTACTATACTGTAGCAAAGCTAAATAATACTATACTGTAGTCGATAGCAAAGCTAAATAATACAATAATGTAATAATAGTACAGTTAACGGCAAAAAGCCCATCTTTCTGATGTTTCACCCCTTCAAAGCCATGTGACTGTTCTTGGACTGCTCCTTGTCCAGTTTTACTAACCGAAAATTAATGGTAATTTGTTAATTGACATCATAAAAGGAGGCGAAGCTTTGTTAGTAAGACTGTCTATGCTTACAACTCGCACTAACTGAAAAACGGTATCAATTTTATAAGTCACACTAATCGAAATCGCATTATTCGAACTCGCACTAATCGAGGCCTACCTGTATTTACAAAGGTATTTTAAAAATTAATTAACGATATTTTTTTTATATCTACTATTATAAACTATTTTATTTAACTTAAAATTTAGTAAATTTCTAATCTTCAAGCAAGGAATTAACAGAATTCAAATGAATTTATATGAGCTACAGAATTCGCAAATCAATTTACATTGTTGCTATAAATTCAGTTTTTGAAATTTTAAAATTTAAATAAATTTTGATCAGGCATCCAATAATCTACTAAATCAGAATAATAATAATAATAATAATAATAATTAAAGTTAATAGTATAAGAAATTAATGAACACTATGATAATAGTAATTACAGTCAATTCTCGTTATTTGCAGATTTGACTATTCTTGAAAATTTATTTGTAACCCACAAAATCGATATTCGCGGAGCTTTCGTGCTTATTCGTTAACTCCCGCTGAGCGACGAAAATACTTTTACCAATGTAAACTCTCGCTCTCTAATAAAGTAAGTTGTTTGTTACCAAATGTAGTCTCTGAATCGATTTGCTGGAAAATTTCTCATTAATCTTTTCTTGCTCATTCCACAGGTGCCAAAAGCCTGTTCATATCATCTGCAGGTTCTACAAAAGAGTGTGACCCTATGCTTGAATGCAGCCTCAAATTTAGGCACCTAACTTTCTGCAAATTTGCTGCTTATGCCGAAATTTTAGATTATCTGAGGCAAAAAGCGACACAGACATGGCTGTCGCAGTTTTTCAATGCAGTTCAGAAAGAATGTGTCAGCTGTCATATCAAATATCTTGCAACATAAAAAAACTATCAATTAAAAATAAGATTTTATTTACTATACAATTAATATTTTAAAAAATTAAAGATTACTGTAATTATAATACTGTATATAGTACTATAAACTGCATATACTGTAATTATTTGTAAATAACATAATACATATTAAATAAGGTGTCTGTAAACAGGAAAACCACACAAACCAAGTATGAAAATGTTGGGAAGAAAGGTTCGCAGGAACCTAACTCTATTTCCCATAGACACAATGGTTCACTATTCGTGAAGAATTTACGGAACGTAACTATTGCGAATACCAAGAATCGACTGTATATTGAAACTATAGCATTTGAGTTTTCCTGCAGTTGTGATAAGAGGCTAAACAAATATGACAAATATTAACTTATTAAGCAAATTATCTTTTAATACTAAAGCTGTAGACATTCTGCAACTAATAATAGCAAAGAGACAAACTAAGCACTATGCAAAAATAGATCTTTATTTCAGAAAGAAACGCTTTCGACTTGTTGAGAAAGGTTGAAAGCGTTTCTTTCTGAAATAAAGATTATTTCTGCCTAGTACTTAGTTTGTCTCTTTGCTATCTTTCAATAATTTGACATTTATCATAATCTTCATTTGATTTATCACAACGGTAGGAATACTTAAATACTATAGTTTTCATATAAAGTATGATTAAACCTATCTATGTTTTTAAAATAAATAGTTCTAATTATTATTATTAATCAAAATAATATTTAATATTTTTGCATAAATAAGAATATATAGGTAATCCTTGATTACAACAAAATTGAAATCCAATACTGTAATTTCAAACCCCACTATCACAAGTTGGAAATGGTCAGAAGACTGAAATGTCCAAAATTTATGGATTGCCCACTACCAATATTTATTATTATATTCCACTTTATCATAATAAACTTAACACAAAAATACAAGAGCCAAACACAAAAAGGATGCTTTTATATATTAGACAATTGGATTAAGGAATCAAACCTGGTTAATCGCATTGACCAATAACAGTTTATTGAAGATGTTGCCATTGTAAGTGCAAGTTGATTGCAAATCAAGATGAAATGAAACAAATTTCTTTTTTTTATTATTGGGATATTTGGTGATGTTATGCAGCATCAGCATCAAAATAATATCCTACTAATAAGAAAAAGAAATTTGTTTCATTTTTGTACTAAAAACTAATCAAGTTAATGAAGTTTTATCATTTAAATACAGTACTTATCTATATTTCCTATTTCCACTTTCTAAAATATTTCTTATTTCAGTGATTAAAACTTCCTGATCTGTTCAATGATTTTAAAAAATTTCTGAACGAACTGAAGTCAAAGGTTATTAGGCTACGACATTTTTGCTTATTTGTCATGATTGGATATCATATTTAGCACATCATTTACTAACTTTTTTGCTTAACAACTATCGTTAGAATTAGTATATTTTGTGTGCGGCCCGAGATAATTTTTTTTTTTTTTTTTAAATGTGGCCCAAGGAAGCCAAAAGATTGTGGCCCGAGACTATTTTTTTTTTTTTTTTCAAATGTGGCCCAAGGAAGCCAAAAGGTTGGACACCCCTGATTTAGGCAGTGGGCCAGTGTCTAGATGGATTCAACTTTTACGCGACGGTAAGATCCGTCGAGATAATATCCACCAATGAAATCCATGCATTTTATGACGTTGAATTGTTGGCAAACTTGGCAATGAAGATGGCGGGATTCTCTGTCATTAAATCTCATCTCTTTAATCAAAATTGCATAGAAACATTGTTCGTATTTCTTCTTATAAGTATTTTCGTTCCAACATTTTCCCTTCCTCGAATTTCTTTCAGTTTCCTCATTTACTGCAGCTGTTAACATCAACAGCTTCGTAAACAGCGAGTGCCTTTCGTTGCTTAGCGTCCATTTTGTCTTACATGAAATGAATCATGGGAACAGCATTAAGACTCTTGGGGAAAGCGAAGCTTACCACGACTATGGGAATCCGCAAGCGGAATTGCCTCCGCGTTTATCTGCGACGATTTTTAATAGTTCCACTTTCTACGACGGATAGTGGGAATCAATCTTAATTAACTCTTTGCTTCATTCTCGCAATGCTCTAATATTGTCTAGCAAGCAGGACCACATTTATGCTTTTGGAGGCCCTAGGCGCAATATCATCATGAGGCCCAAAATAATAAATCTATTCCAATTTCAATTATGAATTTAAAAATAAGTACTTTATTTTGCAACTTTAACTGGGCTGTTTTTATATTGTTAATTGTAAGGAGTAAGGTTTTAAAATGTGGCCCCATAGAGAGTGAGGCCTAGGCTTGCTCCTAATGCGCCTTATGGTAAATGCGGCCCTGCTAGCAACCAAACTTTTAACATTGAAATATATACTGCATTAACTTATTTTACATAGAGAGTGAGGCCTCAGCTTGCTCCTAATGCGCCTTATGATAAATGCGGCCCTGCTAGCAACCAAACTTTTAACATTGAAATACACTGACGGAAAAAAAAATCCCAACACCAAGAAAGACTTGTGTTAGATAAATGTTATTTTTTATTTTCACTTGCCAAATCGATTAACTCCACCATCCACACAAAATTTATAATACTCCAAGGATATACTATCGTATGCATTTTATATGTCGTTAGATAAAATACATCTGTAATAATATATTCTACAATATTTATTTGAATTTATATTTTAAAGGGAATTTTAAAAACAATATATATATTTTATCATTTTTCTCTATTTTTTGTTTTGTGGAGTTAATCGATTTGGCAAGTGAGCGTTTCAATTCAGTTACCGTTCTCAAAATTCAAATTATAAAAATTACTTACTGTCAAGCGTGAATCAGAAAGCCTAGTCAGTTTAGCGTTAATTGTTATTGGACATGAGACGTGTGATAAAACCAAGAATCTTTTATTAAACTGGATGGACTACTCATTGTTAGAATAACGAAGCTAGCCTAAACGTTGTAATTTCGGCCAACAATATGGCGGACGCGAACCAAATTCGACTATATAACAAACTAGTTAGCCATTGGCCACTACGTGCCCAAATACATCAAAAAAAAAAAACTCTTTCTTCTTATCTGTCAAATTTGAGATTTTTCTGTTGAACTTTTGTACGCAACCATAGCCTGTTATCCATAATAAAAACGAAAATACGACAGAGAAAACATGTGCACTGCCTCTCTTGACTGGTTCTTCAGACTTTGTTACAGACCACAGAATTGTTACAGACTCAAGATTACTTTGGTCCCTGGTGGTTCATAGTAGGAATAATTATGATTATTATCTAAAAAAAATAATTTCTGAAAAAAATGAAAAATTATTTAAATGCAACGATTAAGTTGAATGCAAACTGAACCCTCGGGCCTGTGAATTGACAACATTTTTCGATTGAATTTGCAGAAATTGAAGTCAAATAACAAAATGAAGCGTACAAACATAAATAGGAAGTAAACTATGATAATATAAAACAAAATTTATAATGAGATTGGGATTTAGTTTTCTAAAAGATGAAGAATAATTATGATTATTATCTTAAAAATAATTTCTGAAAAAAATGAAAAATTATTTAAATGCAACGATTAAGTTGAATGCAATCTAATTATATGAGGAATGGAAAACTATTCCATTTAACCCACACCTTTTGAGCCAAATGGAATTTTGCATCTTTGAATAATATTTTAAATTGCATGATAGATATATAAACTATGTCAACCATGTTTAGATATGTTATATGAGAATGTCAGTAGAAGGTAATAACACACGAGAAACCATATAAGCTCTTTTATAATTTTTTATAAATTATAAAAACAAAATGGTATTCCATAATATCCCCTTTTCCTCTAATGACAGCACGTCTGGTTCCGGGAGTTCACACATGCACAGAAACATGGACTGCACACCCTTATTCCTTTATTATATATGATGATGATGATTGAATTTGTTTTAGTGGCCAGACGTATCCCATTTGTGTCAATAAGTGTGATGACCAGATCTTAACAAAGCCAGTTATCTGATAGAACAGAAAGTTCTCACACTTTTTGGAACTTTCTAGAACAACTTTTTTCTGAAACATTCTAGAAGATGATTGAATTTGTTTTAGTGTCCAGACATATCCCATTTATGTCAATAAGTGTGATGACCAGATCTTAACAAAGCCAGTTATCTGATTGAACAGAAAGTTCTCACACTTTTTGGAACTTTCTAGAACAACTTTTTTCTGAAACATTCTAAAATGTTCCATGGTAGTATATATACAGATTGGGGTACGTGCTATAAGAAAATACCAAATCCAGTCCTCTCACTCTACTTTACCATGACCAAATATATATATTTATATCCGCATAACCAAAGAGCGTTATATCATTTACCAACCGTCATATCCGCTAACCAAAGAGCAAGTTCGCCTGCTCCTCCTTTATGACTGTCGTTCCAACAAAAAAGCACATAGATTGGGGTACGTGCTATAAGAAAATACCAAATCCAGTCCTCTCACTCTACTTTACCATGACCAAATATATATATTTATATCCGCATAACCAAAGAGC
The DNA here is from genome assembly GCA_000484575.1 of Olivierus martensii. Taxonomy (NCBI): domain Eukaryota; kingdom Metazoa; phylum Arthropoda; class Arachnida; order Scorpiones; family Buthidae; genus Olivierus; species Olivierus martensii. The sequence continues at coordinate 20,783 of AYEL01063771.1, forward strand.
GTTATATCCGCTAACCAAACAGCAAGTTCGCCTGCTCCTCCTTTATGACTGTCGTTCCAACAAAAAAGCAGCCAATCTATCACCAACATCAGTGCTGTGTTCTGCCCGGACACTGTCGCCAGAAGAACTGCATACGATTGGTACAAACGCTTCCAAAGTGGAGATAGGATCTCAAAGACCGATACACTCCGGTCGCCCATCCGAGTTAAGAATCATCATGTTCGAATTGCTGCCGCAAAATACAATCTTGCGAACAACTCGACCGTCTGCAGCAGAAACTGGCAGAGACCCGCCCGGAACATCAGAACCCACACGCTCCGGTCGCCCATCCGAGTTAAGAATCATCATATTCGAATTGCTGCCGCAAAACACAATCTTGCGAACAACTCGACCGTCTGCAGCAGAAGCTGGCAGAGACCCGCCCGAAACATCAGAACCATCCTGCTGCATGACAATGCACGGCCACATATGGCTAGGCAGACCCGCCAGAAGCTACTGGACCTGAACTGGGAGATCTTGCCCTGACATTGCATCTTCCGATTACCACCTGTTCGCCGCGCTCGAATGTCACCTGGCTGGCAAGGAGTTCAACAATGAAGCTGACTTGGAGGCCAGCCTGACCAACTTCTTCGAGTCGCAGCCGCCAGAGTTTTATCGAGATGGCATCCATTCCTTGCATAAGCGATGGCAGGAAGTGGTCAACAACAACGGTGATTACATTGATGATTGAAGTCAATTCTGTACATAAAATTTTTTGGTAAAATAAATTCATCCAAAAGTGCGAGAACTTTCTGTTCAATCAGAGAGTTATATCGTCGAATTTACGTTCGCGTCCACCATGTTGTTGGCCGAAATTACAACGTTACAGCCAGCTTTCTCTTTCTAACATTAAACAGTCCATTGAGCAGCCCATCCAGTTTGTATAAAGATTTTTAGATAAAATGAATTTAGAACACATAAATGAATAATAGACAACTCGAACTAACGCAATTGGTGCGCATCCAAGAAACAATGGCGCGCTAACCCGATGAATTTAAAAAATGCACTCCAACATTCATGCCGAAAAACTCATGGAACCGGAATATTGATGGCTGGATTTTTGATTGTCAACCTGTATAAACTTTGACGATCTTCAGTTAACTGGTTTTTCAGCTTTCTGATAGAACTCCACAAACTAAAGAATCCATTGCTATTTATTCTTGCTATTTAACAATGTAAGTGGAATGTTAAGAAAATAATTTATTGTTTTACTATTTTAAAATAAAATAGTAAAACAATACATGCTTCCAATTTTTTAATCATAATTATACAATTTTCATACTGCAGGAAAACAATACATATAACATAAAACATTAGTCTATAGTACAGAAAAATATTGAATTAATGCAGAAACATACTATAGAAGGAAGACAATTTCACTCATATAATAATGAATAATTCAAAGGAAACAAAAGAAACAAATTTTTTCTCAAAACAATATTTTCAAAATTTTTATTCAAGCATCCTTTATAAGGATAAAATAAATTCCGTAATCATTCTGTCTACAGTTTTAAATTTTGTAAAGATTTCGACTGATATTTTCCAGACAATATAAAGAATATCATTATTACAGGTGAAGAACTTACAAGTAAACAATGTAATATTTTCACTGCTAAGCTAATAAAGCTTCGATATTTGAAAAAATTCATAAAAACAAAACAATTTTATTATGAAATGACAGAACATATCACAAATATAGACATTAAAAAATTTGTGTCTGATAACAAAAATAATCGGAAAAACATGTTTTATGCATAACAAAAAATTTTTTGTTTTACATAAAACAAAAATTTCTATTTTTTTTTTTTAAATCTAGTATTACTGAGAATTTTTAAAAAATCGTATATACAAATATAAAAAAATATAAAGTACCTTATACTGCGTAACATCTGTTACAAATGTATTAATTTCTGTTAAAATTTTTCAAAATGAATTGTAGCAAAAAATGCTAAATGTGAAACTTTAAAATTTAAATTGGAGTTGAGGAGATTAGCACGAAAAAATGAGAATGGAGGTGATATTTTAAAATATTTAATGCGGTGTTAAAAGATAAATTTATTTCTGTTTGGAATTATTAATCCTATCAAATTTGCCGTTAATATATGCTAATGATCGACATATCTGAATAACCTATAATCATTTTAAGTATTTGTGATATTTGTTGAGTGAGTTATTTAGTAGTTACATTGATTGTCTTTGAGTGTTTGCAGATTCTGGAGCGAATCAATATCTTATGTATTTTTTAAAATTAGATACAATTGGAAAAGAGTAGATGCATTTCGAAATTGTTACGGAACGAAAATTGCTTCGATTGCTATAAGATTTATGCAATAAGGACTGCATAAATCTAATTAAGACATTTTATGCAGTCAATCTCTAGAAAAGCGATTATCAACCATATGCTGCCTAAACTTTGACGGTGTTCCGCGAAAAATTAAAATGAATTGTATGTACGTAATTGTATAAATCATATATATCAATAGTGACACATAGTGGTTGGATATCGTTTTTGCAGTTGAAGATTTTTTACGCAATAAGTTTTTCTCTACAAATTTTCTCCTATCTCAAATTTTGACTGAACATAAGAACTGAGGAACGAAAATTGCTTCGATTGCTATAAGATTTATGCAATAAGGACTGCATAAATCTAATTAAGACATTTTATGCAGTCAATCTCTAGAAAAGCGATTATCAACCATATGCTGCCTAAACTTTGACGGTGTTCCGCGAAAAATTAAAATGAATTGTATGTACGTAATTGTATGAATCATATATATCAATAGTGACACATAGTGGCTGGATATCGTTTTGCAGTTGAAGATTTTTTACGCAATAAGTTTTTCTCTACAAATTTTCTCCTATCTCAAATTTTGACTGAACATGGGAGCCTACACAAATACCATTTCAGATTTAAACTTTCTGGTACAAACAAATGCAGGTGTGACCCTCTGGCTGAACAGAACACTGAACATTTTATCTTTTATTGCTCCCTTTTCAATGAGGAAAGGAATAAACTTCAGGATGAGGCTTTGAAATCTGGATTAAATTGGCCATGTGACTTGAAATATTTTATTAATATCAAAAAACTTTTCTGGGCCTTGAAAGACTGTTAAATCAACTGGAGCATTTGAGATTGATGAACATTTCAGGCTCAGACCGACATTTCAGTGATTGAATTGTGTGGTTTCTGGCCTCTTGATCCGATTTCCTTTGGGTGGACTTCTATCCTCCTCTGGTGTGTGGCGTTTTGTGGCCTTGGACTTTCGAAATCTGGGGATTTTGCTTTGTCTTCAGTTTCCTTTTGCACTTGTTTTGTTGTGCTTCGATTTCCTTTGGGTGGACTTCTATCCTCCTCTCGTGTTGTGGCCTTGGACTTCGAAATCTGGGGATTTTGCTTTGTCTTCAGTTTCCTTTTGCACTTGTTTTGTTGTGTTTGATTCTGTCAAACACAATTTGGGTGGATCTTCAGCTGGATGTGTTCCTTGATGTTGAAGTACGGATACTTCGCCCTGTGTTGAGAATAACTCATGGATCCTTTGTGATGGGATTATGACACTGTTAGTGCTTTTTCAACTGTCCAGTACAAACGGGGTTTTTTTGACCCTGTTTGTACTGGACTATCCACACTGTTTTGTGCTTGTTTCGACGGGGGTGATTTGTGACCTTGTGTTTAGAGGACTTGTTCTGCAAGTGTTGTGATTGTGGTTCTTGGCCATTTGTGCTGTGTCAGTTGCATTTTTGTGCTTGTTTCGGCGAGTTGATTTGTGGCCTTGTGCTTGGTGGTGTTGTGCTACATGTGCTGCAAGAGTATTCAAGAGAGTGCTACAAGTGTGCTTCAAGTGTGCTGTACAAGTTTCATCAATTTGTGACACAATTAGTGTTTTGGAAAGAATTTCTGCAGGAGGTGTACCTTCTGAAGAATGACTCTTCAATTGGGCTTTGCTTACATCTTCTTTTCTTCCACGGTGACTCGACTTTGTGAACCTCTGATATGTGATTATCTGGCTTTGTGGACAATTTTCTATTTCTTTTTTTTACTTTATTTATTTATTTAATTTTTTCCCCCAAGAAGCCTTGAAGATGGATCTACGGTGTCGTCGGTATCTGTATCCCTGCGGTTTCTTTATCGGATCCTCTATTGGTCGTAAAGTGATTTTGCATTTCCAGTGAGATTTGCTCTTCAAGATTGACTTCTGTGTCATCCTTTTCAGTGACTCAACAGTCTCTTTGTTGGTTCTTCTGTAACAGGCCAATGTAAATATTGTACATAAGTTACCTTTGTATTTTTATATTTTCTATATTTGCTATTTTGTTTTTTTGTATTCTGCTTTTTTTTATTTAGTGTTTTGGAAAGAATTTCTGCAGGAGGTGTACCTTCTGAAGAATGACTCTTCAATTGGGCTTTGCTTACATCTTCTTTTCTTCCACGGTGACTCGACTTTGTGAACCTCTGATATGTGATTCTCTGGCTTTGTGGACAATTTTCTATTTCTTTTTTTTACTTTATTTATTTATTTAATTTTTTCCCCCAAGAAGCCTTGAAGATGGATCTACGGTGTCGTCGGTATCTGTATCCCTGCGGTTTCTTTATCGGATCCTCTATTGGTCGTAAAGTGATTTTGCATTTCCAGTGAGATTTGCTCTTCAAGATTGACTTCTGTGTCATCCTTTTCAGTGACTCAACAGTCTCTTTGTTGGTTCTTCTGTAACACGCCAATGTAAATATTGTACATAAGTTACCTTTGTATTTTTGTTTTTTCTATATTTGCTATTTTGTTTTTTTGTATTCTGCTTTTTTTTATTTTTTTAAACAGGTGCAGGCGATTGGAGGATATTGTGGGTTGTTGGTTGCTCCTTTTCTACTTTCACCTAGTGCTCTGCTACACTTTCTTATAGCAGAAACCTTTCACCTTTACTTACCTTTCCTTACTTCTTCTCACTTATTTTCTTTTTCTATGAGTACGCCCTCTATTCTTTTCATTTAAAGTAAAGTAAAGTCGAACGACTGTACCAATTCCTATAAATAGGATGTTGTTAGAAACTTCTAACCTTCAAATTTTTGCGCTAGCCAAAAATTTTTTGTAGTTATTCATAATTTTAAAATTATAGTTTCTGTAAAAAGACAAAATCCGCAATTGGTGCTATAACTTATTAAAGGCCGCCATTTAATAATCTTTTGTAGAAGTATGTCTGTAATCTGAATGTAATAAATAAGAATAAATACAATAATCTCTTAATAAAAACGAACGACTGTACCGATTCCTATAAATAGGATGTTGTTAGAAACTTCTAACCTTCAAATTTTTGCGCTAGCCAAAAATTTTTTGTAGTTATTCATAATTTTAAAATTATAGTTTCTGTAAAAAGACAAAATCCGCAATTGGTGCTATAACTTATTAAAGGCCGCCATTTAATAATCTTTTGTAGAAGTATGTCTGTAATCTGAATGTAATAAATAAGAATAAATACAATAATCTCTTAATAAAAATTTTCGTTGTTAAATCTAAATTGTTTTTAAAAATATTTATGTGTGCCGCCAAATTTTAAAATATTAAAATGTGTTCGTCAACAGAAAAAAGGTTGAGAAACGCTGCTCTAACGGCCGTATTCACCAAACAGGATCGAGATCGAGTCTAATCCTCGATCACAGAATCTGAGATCGAGTTGGAAGCTGGATCAAGATTCTGTTGGTATTCACCGAATGCGAATTAGCCGATCCGAGAGACGATTTCCTACTGTTAGTAAACCGTCATATTATTGGTTTAAAATATCACGTGCTAATGATGTCATGCTGAAACTGCAGTACTTTCAGAAACTTATCAGATTATAGGTGTTAAATTTTGTGTATTCTTATCATGAAAAAAATCGACAAATATTTACTATATTTGAAAAAGAAGTACTATTAGAAATATTTTTCTTTAAAACTGACTAAATTGCGCATGAATCGATCTCGAACCTTACTTCAGTCCGAACAAACTATTGGTCAAGATCGGGATCAAGTTTTGTGTCCAATCCTGGATTCAAAATCCTGGTGAATACAAAACTATAGACTGATCCAGGATCGTAATTGATCTCGATCTCGAACCTGTTTGGTGAATACGGCCGTAGAAGTACTTAATTTTATTTCTTTCCGTAAATAAAGATAAGTCAAACAAATCCAAATTTACAAGCCAAATTCTAGCCCTTGAATTATAACGGAATAATTTATCGCTGCTCTAGAAGTACTTAATTTTATTTCTTTCCGTAAATAAAGATAAGGCAAACAAATCCAAATTTACAAGCCAAATTCTAGCCCTTGAATTATAACGGAATAATTTAATGATTCGAAATAATTTGAACTAAAGTTAGCGCCATCTCGTAATTAGAATAATAATTAATTTTACTAAATATAAGAATGGCGCCATCTATTTAGACTTTTTTGATTACTTACATCTTTCTAAATTAATATAACTGTCTGAAGAATCAATCTGCTTATTGGCCTAGGTGGTCTAGCGGTTATGACGTTGGGTCGTTAGCCCAAAGGTCCCCGGTTCGATCCCGGCGAGGCAGATTTTTTCTTCAGATATATTAGTTAAAAATTCGAGTTCAATTATTAATTAATACCTTGTTGGCCTAGGTGGTCTAGCGGTTATGACGTTGGGTCGTTAGCCCAAAGGTCCCCGGTTCGATCCCGGCGAGGCAGATTTTTTCTTCAGATATATTAGTTAAAAATTCGAGTTCAATTATTAATTAATAGATGGCGCCACTTATAGATTTAGTAAAATTAATTATTATTCTAATTACGAGATGGCGCTAACTTTAGTTCAAATTATTTCGAATCATTAAATTACGTTATAATTCGAGGGCTAGAATTTGGCTTGTAAATTTGGATTTGTTTGAATAAGTTCCCTTGAAGTTTATATTGTAAAGTCTAAAGATAAGTCATTGCTTTTCCTTTTAAACAAATAATAGCTAACACAATCGATGATATCGCGCTTCTATCTTGCGAGTATGTTGTATTTGAATTCATTGTGTATGATTTCGTCCTTGGAAAGAATACCTACGAAACGAAGTTCGATCGATAGTCCTTGGAAGAAAGAACATCTACAAGCTCGGCTGTTGCAGCGGCTCAGCGGAGATTATTGAAACATTATTAAAATCGTATCGATTACTCCAGTAAATAAATATTTACTGGAGTTATCGATACGATTTTAATAATGTTTCAATAATACAGTAATAGAAAAATTCTTGACAGGATATAATCTATAGAATAATTTTTGACAATTTCTATTGTATTGTTTAATTAAAGTATTTGTTTCAGCGTGTATATTTGATTTTATTAAAACTTTTTTATAATATAAATCCAAATTTTCTTTCACAAAGTCAAAGTTCGAGGGGAAAAAGTTGGAGTATATTCTAGTAAGTCGTAAAAAGAGATCGGTCTCTCAAATCAATAGCTCTATTCAGATCTTTATTTAAAGTCTACATAAGAGATACACTAAACTAAAGAAATTTATTTAACAGGAGAATTAATATATTATACTGTCACAATCAGTTCGCTTCGAATTACGATCGTCAAGAACATACGAGGGTCACTCTGAAAGTTTTGCAATAAGAAAAAATTAGAATGTTTATTATAGTTTTTTTTTTATAAATGTTCAAAGGAGTTTCCCCCAGTATCAATACACTTCTGCAATCGCACTTTCCACAGTTCTGTGGAGACCCGAGGTCGGGCCCGTTGGAGAATATCACTTTTCACCCAATCGTAAGTTAACGGGGTTGATAACTTTATAGTCAACATCGGGTAAAGGAGTCTCAATAAAGTATACATAAGAGATACACTAAAGTAAAGAAATTTATTTAACAGGAGAATTAATATATTATACTGTCACAATCAGTTCGCTTCGAATTACGATCGTCAAGAACATACGAGGGTCACTCTGAAAGTTTTGCAATAAGAAAAAATTAGAATGTTTATTATAGTTTTTTTTTTATAAATGTTCAAAGGAGTTTCCCCCAGTATCAATACACTTCTGCAATCGCACTTTCCACAGTTCTGTGGAGACCCGAGGTCGGGCCCGTTGGAGAATATCACTTTTCACCCAATCGTAAGTTAACGGGGTTGATAACTTTATAGTCAACATCGGGTAAAGGAGTCTCTTCTCCGGCCGGGTCCGAAATTTTCCGTTCTCCACTATTCCCCGAAAGAATAATAAACATGTTTGATGTAAACCATACAAGAACTTCAGTATTGTGCAGGTGTTTGAAGGGGGTTGCGTGAAATTATGTGACAGAGGTCACAGTGGCAACTTCCCGGGAAAAAGGGAGAAATATGTTTATTTATTTTGTCAAGAGGGTGAGACGGGGATTCGGACAAAGAAGAGGGCAATTGGTTCCAGCCCGCGAGAGAGAGCAGTTGTTCCAGTCGGAAGTAGAGGACCGACAACTCTCCTGAACTCTAAAGAATTTAGTCGGAACTTGTCCGTAGGGTAAAGTTGGTCTCACAATCGTCGTGCTGGACAGTCAATTCTGTGCCAGCATAGAAGAGATACCTTCTTGTAAGTTTACTTTCGTCTGATCTCGCCCTCCTGGAGTCGAGCTATTTGCGAAAAATCTCTCCACGTGGGGCCCACCTTGACGTGGTGAGAGGGCTTACCGGCTGACACTATGCTCGTATCTGTTTTGCAGCCGGGCCGATACTTTCATAGTGACAGGGATTGACTAAGTGGCTCCTAGAGT
>AYEL01063772.1:0-46121 GCA_000484575.1 Olivierus martensii
AGGTTGGAGGACCTCCAGCCCGGCAGGCCTGCTGGACCAGTGTGGCCCCCTTGCTAAAGTGGCGCAGAGGTGGGGTTCCCTTCCCCGCCGACAGCTCAGGCAATGATTATAGCCGAGTTCCATCTCGCAGAAGGATCCCTGTAGTGCTATATAAGCGGAGCAGAGCCATGTTGCCTTTTTAGGCGCAATGTCTTTGATCTATATGAGCCTATCATTGAAGCAAAGTTGTTCCTTCACATTCGGAACATTGTAACAGAGTACTCGACGATTCTGAACTATTGTGTTCATTCCTATTGAAAGTAAATCCATTTTCCTTGTTTTTGAAATTTCTTTCAGCAGTTTGATAATTGAGTATGTAATTTTGTCTGTTGAACTATGGTAATCCATAATGTGTTGGATTGAGATTAAGCTATCGTTAACAATTCATATCTCCTTACTTCCTACTGTACACTTGCAGATTCTGTTGGATTGCAATTAATTCTGCTCTGTAGTTTTAACATCCAATTAATTTGACATGATCTTTCTTGGATTAATTTTAATTTTATATTATCTTTATTGACTTTTAATTTTTACATGACTCTTCGTGTCTTTGTCTGTTATCAGAATAACATTTGTGCAGGAGAAATCATCTAACTGGCCTATGACGATTCTGATATCATTGGATGAAATATTATTTATTTCACCCAATGATATCAAATCTTTGGTTGAGAGCTGAATAGCAAACTACTGAAATTTAGTTTTCTATTTCATGGTTGGCCAAAAGTTTTAATTAGTTATTTGTTTTATAGATAAAACATTTGAACAGTATTTATAAACATGTCGTAACATTTTTCATATTGTAATTATTGTTTTTCCCCTTAATTCTCAGATTACTTCTCCATTTTCCATAATGTTTAGAATCTATAGGTATAATTACAATTGTATAATGGTTAAGTTATCCAATTATTTTAATAAAAAAGTTAAATTAGTTGTGTTAATTTTACTAATTAATAAATTAGTAAAATTAATTGTGAATTTCAGATATATAATGCATGGACAACTTATCTTATTTCGTATAATTCGAATGAATAGCTCCATATCTTGAGATATCTCAGAGTGCCATTTTTAAATAATTGCAACCATAAGTTAAATAATTTGGCATAGAAGTGGAATTTAACGACGTCATTATTAGAAGTAAATTTCATTAAAATGTACTAATTAGAAACGAATTTATTAGTAGGGATATATAGCATGCGCGCTTTTCTCATAAAGCTCAACTTCCTTTCAAGTAAAGACAGAAATGATTTGTTGGAAAAAAATTCATTCATTGATTTCTAAACACTGTATATATTGTAAGTCAGTGGTCTTCAATTCGCAGCCTCATAAGTGCTTTGTTGCAGCCAGTATAATATTGTTCTTATTACATTTGTTTACGTCAGCCGGATAGCCGCGTGGTAAATCTGTGGATTTCCATCCTGGAGGATGATATAAACTGGAGATGTGGGACGTGGATTCAAAGCCACTCTCACACCTCCAATTTTTCAACAGGGGTCCGGACCCGGCTGACTGAATCCCATCCTTCATTTTACTGGTTGACCCTATCATGGGTGTTGGCGAGCGTGTGCTACCAGAAAAAGTATATCTGTTGTGCTATATGACGACTTACCTATCTAATCTAATCTAATATATGTTTACTTAAGCAACAGGAGAAAAACTCGTTCCTTAAAGTTTTTAAAATGAGTTACAATAAAAATATATTTAATATTATCATTAAATACTTAATGTATATTTTAGAACTTGAATATTTATCTCTTTCTAATTTTTAATCATGTCAATATTTGAGATTACTGTCACATAAATATTGACATATCTAATCAACCATCAATAATATTAAGTACTTGTAATATTTCTGGCGTGGATTATTTGGCTATTTCTGTGATTATCTTGCACTTCTCTCAGATTCAGCAGCGAATCAAATATGGAATGAAAAGTGGATGCCATCTAATAAAATAATTATATAATAATATATTAATAAAAATAATAATAGTAAAATAATTATATAATTATAAAAATAATAATGATAATTATCAACCAAAATAAACGAATATAAAATAAACCTTGATGGGAAACTTTTTGGTGATAAAAACACAACCCAAAAGTGTCGGACACAAAGCAATTTTTCCGAATCTTTTCATGAAATTTATAACCTGTATGAATGGAAAATTCATGAAAATAATGTTCAAACCAAAGAAATAAATAATGGTGTGTTTCTTACTTTCAACTTATATTTCAATCTAATTTCGCAATGCGCAAATCTTCTGATATCTTGGAAACCGTTTTGCATCTGAAAAATATTTAAATAGAATATAATTACGTCATATTAGTTTAAATTGGTTTAGATCAGCGGTTCTCAACCTGTGGTACGCGAAACATCGGTATCTATATAATCTTATCTTCCTATTTGTATACGAGGCATACTTTTGTTGGTGGTACTGAAATCTTTGAATTTTGAGTTTGGTGGTACGCGGTATGAAAAGGGTGAGAACCATTAGCTTAGATATAAATTTTAAAAATATACCTTCGCAATTACTGATGATACTGCAATACAGGCTATAAAGTATATTATAGTAGAAGTAACGGCAAAGAATAACATAATGTATTTTACTTGATCTTGTATATTTACAAACGGCAGCACATAGTAGTTAAGGCACGTAATGAACATAAATGCGAAATATATTAATGCCAAACAATAATTCCATTTATTAATAATCATATAGATATATGACCACAAATCTGCATGTTGTATAATTATTGATTCTAATTCGTTTTCAAGATCGACATCTTCGTATTTTGTTAGGAACAGCTTTTCTGACAATTTCAAAAATCCTTTATATTCAATAACTACTATAGAAAACGACAATAAACAGAAGTGAACGGTTATACCGAATTGTAGTATATTGGAAACAAAGACTTCAATAGAGCAGAAAAGAGATTCGTTTTCAATATGATTTTGTTCGTCAAAAATGGGATATTGATAGCATATATTAAGTACTAGAAACAATGAAATTATGCAGAAAATAACAACCATTTGTGTACACCAAACCTTGTATGCAATATTTGATAAATTAATTTTATGGGAGTAATCGAAGTTTCTGATTTTAAATGAGGGATTAATACGATTTCTAGTTCCCCAACTAAAAGTGAACGCAATAACGAAAGAAAAAAATAACATATATCAATTTAACGAAATTAGCATCTTTTCTGAGTGGATTATAAAACAATTCACAAGGATATTCACCGATAACCGGAATTTCCTGCAAAATACATTTGATAAAATTTTCCCACAAAATTAATTCGACAAATCGAAAATAGAAAGTTTTAAATCTGTCAGAGAGAAAGTTATAATTTATACGGTTTTCGCAATTGCATGGAGAAAAATACATCAAAACCAAAGATCAAAGCTGTGGACACGCCAAAAATCAAAAAGCATCTTAAACAAATGTCGGAATTTCGATGCGAATTCATTATTCAAGAAAAATGGATTAAAAATGGAAAATTAACAACTAAGTTTTAATCCGGAGCTTTATGAAGTTAAATTATCAAAGAATCTATACCTTAATACAGAATTCAAATTAGCCATAAATTCTTATTAAAAAAAATAAATTTGCAACAAATTAAGAAGATCGAATTAATTTAACATGCGAATTTTGGTTATTTCTTGCATTATTCTAATAAATCTGACATAAATGATCAAAAGTTAGAAATAAAGAGAAAACGGTGTGCTTTTACCAACAACGAAATCCATTTTAAAATCATTTTCAAACTGTTACGAAATCAAAAATCGAACATTGATTATAAGAATATCAAATTTACTGATTATTGATTATATAAAATGTTCTCTACTCATTGTATCAAAAATCGATTTTTGATTTCGTAAATTCGTTGATTTCGTGATTTTTCGACAATGATTATAAGAATATCAAATTTACTGATTATTGATTATATAAAATGTTCTCTACTCATTGTCTGCACGGATACCGTATTAAATTTTATTTTAGTCCATAAAACAAGACAAGATACTGCATTACTTATTTAAACAAATAAAAGACACCATAAATAATCATATCATGCTCGTTTCTAGTGCGTGTTTTCCATCCGCTCTGTTTATTTATTAAAGAACAGATATGATTTAAACAATATTTTAATAATATGGTTTACGGAGAATTCGCTCCCTGCATTTCGCCCCGAGCACGTTTCGCCCCCAGGACATTTCGCCCCCGGAACATTTCGACCCCAGCACATTTCGACTCCAGCCATTTTCGCCCCTGCACTTTTCGCCCCCTTTATATAATGAATAGGCTACAAAATTGCAAATATAGTCAACTCTCGATATCTGGAATTTTTGTTTATTTATTATTTCTGATTAATAAATTATTGCTTTGAATTAATAATTAAACAAATTTTTATTACTAACTTGTTTGTGCTTTATTATTATTTAAATAAGGTTATTTTGTTAATGCATTTGTAAGTGTTTTGGATTCGATAAATTATGTATTATTATTTAACTTTACTTATTTTTTGGAATTATTCATTTACTAGTCTATAAGTGCACTAACTTTTTTGTGTTTAGTTCTTACACTTGTTCTTTACTTTTTAAAAACAATGAAGTTCTGGTTGTGTTTTGCTATGTTATATGTTAGTGTTACAATAATTTAATTATTTTGAAATTTATATTCTAGAAGTTCAAAAATCTAGCCAGGCAGGATTCTACACTTGCAGAATCATTTCTTGTTAAGTTTTAATATTAATTACTTCTTATTTTGAATATTGTGACTTTGAAAAATAATTTTGACAAAGCATAACCCTGTATTCCTACACAGATTAATTCTTGTTTTATATTGTTAAGTTTCAATATTAATTACTTCTTATTTTGAATATTGTGACTGAAAAATAATTTTGACAAAGCATAACCCTGTATTCCTACACAGATTAATTCCTGTTTTATTGCTATGTTTAACTGCTCTATACAAAGTAATAGCCACACAAAACTTTAAACTTTTTGAAACATTTTTATAATTTATTAGAATACTACCTTCTAGAACATTGAATTGGTTTAACTGCTTACTTTTTGAATTGCACAAGTGAAGAGGGCCACAAAGTATGGCTGAAAATATTTTCTGTATTAATTGGTTTTTAGAATTAAAAATATTTTAGTCAAAATTAATACTAGTGTTTATCCTTTATAAATGAGTGAAATTATAGGCTGTATTTCTCTAGAAATAAAATTTACTATTATATATGAGTATGTTTATAACCAAAAAGGCAAAAATTACTTGACTTTTTAAACATAATGTAATTTTGTTTGTTATATTCAGGATGCTACTCATTATAAGCAAGAAATTTTTGTATGTAAATATATAGATCAAGCTTTGAATTAGCATTTCCTCATTATAGTCATAATCTTGTTATTTCTGTGCTTGCTATGAGTTTAATTGTATATAATATAGTTTGTTGTATTTATATATTTATTTAAAACTTTAGAACCAATTTTCCACAATTTTTGAACTTTGCATATCATTTTAGATTAGGTCCCATCTTAATTGAACTAACATGATCAATAATTTGAAGAAAAAAAATTAGGTTTACTCAAAATAAGTTAAAATAAAAGGATTTCTTAAGTTTCTGTTGTGTCAAGAATAATAGTTAATTGATTCAAACACTTAAAGCAAATTAGTAAGCTAAAACAGCATTTAGTCCAAAATGTTTTTGGCTACTTATGATTTATAATTCCAATTGTAACTGCACTTTTTGGAATCATATTGTACACTGAAGAAGGCAAAGTATAAGTAGCCAAATACATTTTTGCATTAAATACAAATAGTATTTAATGCAAAAATGACTTTGGCTAATTAGTCTTAATTTAATTTGCTAATTAGTCTTAATTGCTGGATTAATTAATTCTTATACTTACTTTGTCACTAGATGATATTAGCATTAAAGCAAGAAGGATAATATATATCTTGCCCTTAGTATACTTATGATTATTAATATATTCACTACTGGAAATGGGAATTCTTGAGTAATTACCCTGATCAGTGAGGATCAGAAATGAGAATCTTTTTGTTTTGTTGATATTTTTAAGCTTTATAAACAAATGCTTATTTTTATTAAAAATCTCATAATTTCTGCTTATGACTAACATAGAAAATATGATTTTGATATATATTTTTATTCATAGATTACAATTACTTTTCAAGATATTCATTTCTAAACTTAGCATCCATTATCATTAAAGAACTATAATTCATATTTGGATAACAATAATCACCCCCAACTGCAATTACAGTTCAAACTGGATCAGAATCCAGTTTGAATTTAGTTATACCAAGTTAAAAATCTTTATTTATTTTAACCATTGGCAAAAAATTGATAAATTTAAAAAGTTATTATGGTTAGAACAAAAATATTTCAGAATGCAATGATACAACAACATATATCATCAAGATAAAAAAACACATTTGTTATTTCATTATTTAATAAACTAAATATATATATTTTTGAGAAGATGCATCAAAATATTTGTAAACAATAAGAATGAACTTATAATTTTCAACCTTCACTTTGTATCTGATTTCAAGTTTTAATCATATTTTTGAGTATCAAAAAGTGTTAATTGGAAATTCCATTTAATAATTTCATTTTGAAACTGAAAAAGAAACAATTAATATATATTAAGTCTTTCTTTTTACCTTCTTTAGCAAATGTATTCATTATCGTGTCTAATTCACAACTACGATACAAATCAGCCATTTGTGAACAAGTATTAAGAGCTAAATTATGTAATCTAAGACGTCTCTGTCCACTGCAACTGGTGTACAAAATGGCAGTTTGAAAATAGGCTCCTTCTTCCTCTACTAATTTATCATCATATTTTATGTAAGTTGTAATAGCTTTATTGCAATCCACTGAGGCCAATTCAACATCTGTTGTATTTGACATAAAATAATTGCCATAAAATTCTGTTGGTCTAATACCTGAAATATAAATAATATTAAATAATTAAATAGAGAAATTAATTAAATGTTTATAATCTTAAAACATTTTATCAAAAATAAATTTTAAAAGATTCAAATATATTGCTATTATTGTTAGTTCATAAAGATGAATAGTGTAAGTCTTAATTCAACACACAACATTTATTATTAATGAATTATTCATTTATCTTCTATAGTTTTTGTTAAATTTAATAACAACATTTTCATTTATTTCATATCTTATTTTCATTAAATTAAAAAATATCAATTGGAAATTTTTCAAAATGGAAAACAATTTAAATTGAATCTGTTGGAACCTAAGTTTCCTTATCTGTTTTCTTTATCACAGATTTTTGTATTCACCTTATTTCGCAGATTTTATGCAAGTGCCAGAAAATAAATTACAACATTTTCAATACATAATAATAATAATAATTTATATTTATTTTACAATTTATAATTTATTATTATCAAACTAAAATTTACACATTATAAAATCTGTTTTTATCAAAATTCAACATAGTTCATAATATGCATTTTGGTCCTTTTGTTTCAGCCTTCTTCAGTTGTGTGAAAATTTCAACTCCCAAAAATTTTTACAAATTCTTCTAAATAACTTAAAACTTGATTGTTGCCACTCCTTGACTTTACAGTATGTAATATGTAAATCTATCCAAATACAACAACCAAAATTGTACTATCGAATAAACCACTTTCTTATTTCATTCCAAAAAAATTTTTCAATTTATACAACATCCATATTTCTTTAATTCATAAATTTTTCCTAAAAATTCATCTTTTCAACTTTACTTATAATGTATAAATTTTAGTTTTGTAATGTGTAAATTTTAGTTTAATAATAATAAATTATAAATTATAAAATAAATATTTATTATTATTATATATTGAAAATGTTGTAATTTATTTCCTGGCACTTGCATAAAATCTGCGAAATAAGGTGAATATAAAATCTGTGATTAAAAAAACAGATAAGGAAACTTAGGTTCCAACAGATTCAATCATACTAATTCACTATCTAAAAGTTTGATATATTATCATAATTTAAATGTTTAAAAATTAATATAATTATGCATGTATAGCATCCCTAAAGTTACATAGTAACTTGATTCCAAGATTGGCAACATTATCTGTTAGCAGTATATATATACAGTGAAACCCCGATTTTGAAACTTTTCAGGGACCGGCCTTTATTATTATTATATATTGAAAATGTTGTAATTTATTTCCTGGCACTTGCATAAAATCTGCGAAATAAGGTGAATATAAAATCTGTGATAAAAAAAACATATAAGGAAACTTAGGTTCCAACAGATACTAATTCACTATCTAAAAGTTTGATATATTATCATAATTTAAATGTTAAAAAATTAATATAATTATGCATGTATAGCATCCCTAAAGTTACATAGTAACTTGATTCCAAGATTGGCAACATTAATCTGTTAGCAGTATATATATATACAGTCAGTAAAGGTTAAAAATATAAAATTTACACAAACAAAATAAGATAAATGAAGATTCCATTATTCATTTCCTTTTTCTTTCTTTCATAATGTTATATTTTTTACTGTAAATATTAAATAAAAGTAAGCTATAAACTGAATAAGTAAGATAAACTGTTTATCTTATTTATTTGGCTTATAGTTTACTTTTATTTAATTTTACCTTTCTATTTTAATTGTAAGAGCACATATTTCTTCAAGTCTTTGTAGACCTGAAAGGACACTACAGCCTCTGGGGTCCACAGATCACAGGTTAAGAATTGCTGGTGTAGATGATTGGAAATATTTTAGAATAAAGAATTTTCTGTCATTTCTATAATTTAGCTGTTATTTTGGAAACATTTTTATTTTTATATAAAATTTTTTGAAATAAATATTAAATAAATGAATAATTAAAACATATCGAAAATAGCAACATCAAAATATTTTGCATTATATTATAAATCAATTTAAAAAATTTCATTATAATATATCTTATTGTTTTCCTATATTTATTCTCTCTTATCCTATGTTAAATCTATGGAAGAACCATAGTTCATCTCCCTCTTAAACTGTAATGTTTTATTACTGTTATTTTACAATTAAAATTACAATATTGTGTATAAAATTATATTAGTGATAATTTATTAAACAGAAAATACTTAGCATGCTCATGGCCTGTTGATTTTATATTTGTTGTTATTAACCTTATCCGCTCCTCTTAAAAAAAAATAAACATTCCCTGTTTTATTTTTAAATTTTGACATGATACAATTAACAAATAATATTAAATAAACAATCTCATTTTCAGTAATGTTTACATACAAAAAATAGTTACTTTCAGAGCTTCTGAAATCAATTTCCTGTATATAACGATAAAGGCATCATTCGAAAGTCAAAGTGCTTGCTTTAAACTATTAATAAGTCGTCTCAATTTACAGAACTTGTTACTCATATTCCTGTATACATAATATCCTTTTGGAATTTTAATGTAGATTTTCAGTCCAAGAAAACTGCCCTGTAAAAATGCAGTTTGAACATCTAACTGTTCAATAAACAGAGAATTTTTATTTAATATAACTAGTGCAGTTCTAAGAATATTCGTTTCAGCTACAGGTGCAAAAGTTTCATTATAATCAATTCTCTTCTTTTGTGCACAACCTTTTACAACCAAATGGGCTTCATATTTATCTATTTCTCCATCATGAAGATATTTTACTTTAAAAACCCATTTATTGTCAATTATAGATTTGTTAGGGGAAGATCAAATAATTTTCAAGTGTTATTTTTCTTTAATGATGCAATATCTTCTTTTATTGCTCTTTTTCAAAATTCTGATTTGGATCTATCATTTATTTCTTGTGGTTTCAGGTGTAGTGGTGTTAATAATTTAATGTATAATCAATTAAAAATACAGTATATAACTATGCTTTTTTTAAGAATCTTTTTATTTATTATTAGGCTATTTTACAAATTTACAACTGTCATCAGTTAAAATCAATTTTCTCGACAGGCCCTATTACTGCTGCTAAACATCTCGCAAAACAGAAATAATTGCTTAATTTTATTTTCAAAAATATTACCTTTGACTTCCTTTAATTTGATAGCATTTTAAATGGAAAATAGAGCAAATTATAGAATATGGAATTATTGTAATATAAATACTCAATTATTTAATCCAGGTTATAAAATTAATAATAATCCAGGAATATTATCATTTAAAGAACAATCATTTTCCTATTACAGTAATAGGAATTAGTACACAGTAATAGTCATTCTTATGACTATTTATTAAAAACAAAAAATTTATATTTTGTTTCCTATTCTCTTTAATTAAAAAAAATATCACAGAATCAAATTTTATGATATAATAAATATAAATCACCAAATTAAAATTTGCTACAACTTAATCTTTATTTTGTACATAAATTTTTGATTCTTAAAATTAATTATAATTTACTTGAAACATAATCAAAACTACATCATAGATTTTTATCTTAAATAAATTTTCTAATTGCTATTTAATTTATATTACTCCAAAAATATAAAATGAGAGCAATAATTTACTTAATGAAGAAACCTTCCCATTAAGTAAAGCCAATAGCTCATTCATCACAAGGCTCCAAAGAAGGGGAGACAACACCCTCCTCAATATTAGCTACCATTTTGATTACCAGACTAGTAGCATAATAAGAGGCCACATCTATTCTAACTGATGTTCAAAGAAAATGTTGATTAATCAAAGATTTAGGAATATCAAAATAATAGACTACAATGCTGTGTTAATTGTATATTTTGTAATGTTTTAACATCAAATTTTATCAAAAAATTATCAATGTCAAATATTATCACGAACTGTCAGAAGCTTATATTATACTTCATAAAATATATTTTATCATTTGTTAGTTTTATTCCTTCAAAAAAAGAATGAAATGTGATGTTCAAATTATTACACTGATGATATAACTAAAATATTAAAATCGTTCAATTTAAAAAACATTTTTTCATCATTTAAAAATTCCCTTGAAGTTTGGATTGTGTGAATAAATATTAACTGATTGCAATAAAAGAATATTTATATTGAAGTGCATTTATACAATAAATAAAACATTATTTGCAATAGATAACTTTTTTAATATATTCTATTTTTACTGTAATATTAATTCCATTACTAAATAAATTACTGTTTTATATTCCTTCTTTATATTTAAAATATAACCAATAGAAATCATTATTATTTTTGGTAAATGTAGAAAATTTACTTTAAAATTCAATATAATTCAGATTAATTTCCATTCATTTTAATTCTCATAAAACTGAAAATTAAGCAGAAAATTACCAGTGTTCTTATTATTGTAATTTTTATTTAAAAATACATAACTATTAGTCACCACAAAGTTCTATTATTTATAAAAATCATTATTATTAAATGCCAATGACATACACTTTCTTGTTTTAATATGAAAAAACTTAGATATAAAATATATTAATGAAAATTAATTGGAAATCATCATCAAAAGTGAATAGAAATTTGCTTTATAATAGCTTTTCATATTAGTCTACCAATGATTTTTTATATGATCAATTAAAGAATATATTGTACAGATCTGCAAATAATAAAAATCTTTGATGGATAATTCAACAAAAAAACAGCATAATCAGTAAATGTTAAATGCTTTTACCCACTGCTTTGTAATTAATATTTAAAAAAATAATTTTAACAATAAAATTTCATAAATTATTAATAAATATATCTCAAATAAAAAAAAACTCTGTCATATCAATACAATAATAGTTTTACTGGATTTTTCAAGCCTCCTGTTATAATCAATGCCCATTTATAATAATGCATTATATTAAATACAGCAGTACCTTACAATGTGACACTAATTCATCTCCGAACTATTGTCGAATTGAGAAACTGTCGAATTGCAGGACAATATTTCCCATATGACTATAGAAAATAGATTAATTCATTGTCAGACTCCCATCCCACTTCCCCTAATGGGAGATGAAAGAGAGACAGTATATTATTTTCTTTACTATATGTATTTTGCTATTGTTTAACACGCTAAATTACAAAACATATTATTTTATACACAATACACATAATTTATTAACCCTTCGATGTTGGAATGAAGTCTTCCAGCAGACACCCTAGCACCCATAATATTCTCTCTCTGTTGCAAAATGTTGCCACAGTTGTCCTAGGAACATCATACTCTTGAGTTACATCTTAATTGTTCTACCTTTCTGCACTTTATCTACAATTTCTTTCTTCTTCTCAATCAAGTGTTTTTCTTTTTGGAATTATTTGTCTGCTCAGTTGTCTTTGAACCCATTCTTATATTTCACTCAAAACAATTCTGCATTAAATAATTTTCAATTCTGCATTTTTCAGAAAGTAAAAAATTTGTGCATCAGTAGTTATTAACACAAACAACACGGGCAAACACCAAAGCAGCCCAACAAGAATTGACAAATAGCAAATGACATCACACAATTCCATGAACGCACATGCACCAACCAATGAAATTCAAATGTCAAATTGCAGGGCATCAAATTGCAAGGTATCACTGTACTTTATGATTTATTTCAAGCTGATAATGTTAATTTACATTTATTTTACATTTTAATTAGATAATGCTTTCAAGAATTATACTCATCCACATACATCAACTGTCAGAATTTTTTTTTATCTATCTATCTTTCACTTACCGTATCTATGGTAAAGCTGTCAAATTTCTTTGATGCAGCTGATGAAATATGCTTTCAGCATATTTCATCAGTTCATCAGCTGCATCAAAGAAATTTTTTTCTCTGATGGGCAAGCCAAACTGTAATTGAACCAAAGGGGTTGCTGAAGAATCTCAAGTTTTCAATGGCAATTTCAAATATTCATAGTATTGCCAATTAAAATTTTAATAGAAATAAGTAGAAAGCTGCACAAAACTAATCTGAAAAATAGGATAGCTTACAAACTGTTTTTTAAACAATACATCAGCAATCTTTAAAAAACAGAGTTCAACAGGTGACATACAGTGGCATAGCTATATATTCAACACCCTGGAGCAAGTAAAATTGGTGCACCCCCTTATCTCTCAGAAAAGTTCTGGTAAAATTGTTTTGATGTTTAAAAAACATATATGTACTTATTTCAATTTAAAATCTTACTTAATAAAAATTTATTTGAAATTCAAGGTATTTTAACAATAAAATATTCAATGTAATAAATACAAATATAATTATAAATTAATGTATAATTCTTCAAGTAACTACTTAATTTACTACATATTTTATAAACTGTATTGACAAAATATGTGTTTAGTTTCCTCAAACAACTTCAAAATTGTTGTTTTCTTGTTTTTCATTTGCAAATTGGTCAATAACTTTTTCCAGGTCAAGTTGACAAGCTATTGTTCTTTCAATCGATATAGTGGCCAAAGAGCTAAGACGGTGCTGTAACATGCTGCTTCTTAAATAAGTTTTGATTAATTTAAGTTTTGAAAAATTTTGTTCTGTCGTCACTGTCATCAATAGTAAAGTTGAAAAAATCAGACATGCTGAAATAATATCAGAGAAGCTACTTGAGGATGTGGTATGAATTAAAATTAGTTCAATAACTTTGCATATAGAAGTAATTTCTTTTAATTGAATATAAAAACATGTTTTAAATTGAAGCAGTTGAGATCCAAAACTAGATGAAATATCGGAGGGCTATGCCGATTGTAACAATTCTAATCCTTCCAGAATATTTTTATCAGTTGATGTGACAAGATATGCAGGTGATAAGCACTTAAAAAAATGCTTATCAGCTGCATATATTTTAATTTTATACAAATATTTTTATAAATCTTTATTTTGCCCTTTCTAATTTTGTGCCCTTATGATTCGTGCACCTTCAGCAATTTGCTCCAACTGCTCCACAGTAGCTGCACCCCTGACAACATAAAAGCATAGATCTCACACAACTGCATAAATCATTAACTGCATATTATGATCAATGCAGTTGTGTGAGAAACTTTTTTCAAGTGTGTTTGCAAGCTAAAATGGCTAGTCATAAAAACAGCAATGTCCAATTGGGAATCTTCCTAATCTACCTCCAGGTTGTAATAGTTATAACAGGAGTTCCCAAAGTGCGGCCTGCACTCCCTAGAAATGTGGCCCACAATGTCAGATCATCCACGATTTTGAATTCATAGAGATAATTTACATTTTTACAAAAAATAAGTAAATTTTATCATATTAATTTTTAATTATAAATTATATCATATTAATTTATAATTAAAAATTGTTGTTAAAAAAATACATGTATAAGTGCTTCCAAATATGTTTTCATTATTTGGAAGCACTTATATATGCAAAAAAATGTTCTCAATCATGAGTATTAATAAGTCCAAATTGAGATCGAAATTAACTGATGAGCATTTATAAGATATGTTAAGAATACATTCAACCAACTTAGAATCAAGGCTCAATATTATTATTAAAAGAAATCAACTGCACAAGTCACACACTTTAGATCGAAGAATTTATTAATTTTTCTTTTTTAATCTATCTATATTATAATTAGTCAAACATGGCTGGCTGGAGTCCCTTTTTCGTCTTGAACCACTGTACCGATTTCTATAAATAGGTATCGTTAGAAAGGTCTAATTTTCGGATGTCTTTGTACCGATTTCTAAAATAGGATATCGTTAGTATAATTTTCGGATGTCTGCGACAACAGATCTTTTTTTTTTTGGCGGCATCTAATTTTCAGATGTCTGCGACAACAGATCTTTTTTTTATTTGGCCATTTTTTAGGGTCCTAGGGACCCAATTGTTATGTACCGATTTCTATAAATAGGGTATCGTTAGAAAGGTCTGCACTGTACTGATTTCTATAAATAGGGTATCGTTAGAAAGGTCTAATTTTCGAATTCTATAAATAGGATATCGTTAGAAAGGTATAATTTTCGGATGTCTGCAACAACAATTTTTTTTTTTTGGCCATTTTTTAGGGCCCTAGGGGACAAATTTTTATTTTATGACAATAAATATCAATAGATGGCGCTAAGTGTCAAAGAAAGGGGTCAACAGATAACTTACCTACATTACTATTATTGGATTTTTACAGAATTACTTAGCTAAAAGAATTATTACTGATTATGTTCAGCTAACCTTTACATACCTTATTTAACCTTTTCATTGGATGTTTTATTTTAAAGGAGATTTTATGTTGAATTTGCAGTTAAGCCTGTTCTATATCCATAATTATGATGGTGATATATTACATATCTCGAATGAAGTTTGCTTATATTTTATCACACAAAGAAATTATAACCATTCAATGTTCTATATCCATAATTACAATAGTGATATATTACATATCTAAAATGATTTGTTGAATTTGCAGTTAAGCCTGTTCTAAATCCATAATTACGATGGTGATATATTACATATCTCAAATGAAATTTGCCTTACATTTTTTCAAATAAAGAAATTATAACCATTCATCAAGCTGTAAACTACCCTTTCACGGGGGTTAAGAAATTATAACCATTCATCAAGCTGTAAACTACCCCTTCACTGGGGTAACCATTCATCAAGCTGTAAACTACTCCTTCACGGGGGTGCAGCCCCGCAACTTTTCATCAAACTACTATATGTTTATCCAATATTATGTAATAATCCAAATGAAATTTGCTTATATTTTATCACACAGAAATTATAACCATTCACAATCTGTAACTACCCCCTTCACGGGGGTGCAGCCCCACCCCACGAGGACCCCGATGCCTGTGGGGAGATGAAACCGGGTCCCACGGACCTGGGACCCCCACGAGCCCACCTGTGGGGTGCAGCCTCCACGGGCCCCCGTGCAATTACTACATATTTGAACTAATGCTTATAAAATACTGTATATAGTAAATAAATTTGCAAGATAAGCTATTATTATACAATATGCTGTTATATAACGTATTATAAGATTAGATCACAATAGTATATTTCCGCTCATTTATATGACGGGGAATTTCTAGTTAATAATTATTTAGTTATTTTTGTTTAATTATTTTTCAAATGTATTATTTTAAACAGTTTGTAATAAAAAGTAATTATTGTCATAGATTGACTATGATATAAAATTAGCATAAATCTTTCCTTTGTGTCTAACTTTTTATTGATTTGAACATATTTTTCCATGACACTTTTTTTTGGCCCGCCAAATATTTTGGAATTTACAATTTGGCCCACATAGGCAAAACTTTGGGAACCCCTGGTTATAGCATGTAGGTAGATTGGAAAGATGCCTGAGCAATAAAGCAGATAGATAATACACAATTATAAACAGCAGAAACTGTAGCTATATATGAAAGTAAAAGCAGCAGCAGAAGAGTAATGAACATGAGGAGCTGACAGAGATTAAAGCACTGGTATGAAAACACTGGACCAGAACATTACCAATTTATAGGATATTAATTCTAAATGACCCTAAAATAGTTATATTATTTATAATTTAAAAATCATATTTATTTTTATTTGTTATACTATTTTTTGTAACAATTCTTTGTGCAGATTAGTATGCTGCCACAGCAATGATTTTTCAAATTCTAGAACAGAACATTATGTTCAACAGCAATAGCAACTTGTAGCTATTGGAACCAGAGAGGACTGAAACAAGCTGAAGATACTTTTTTTGTATGAATATGTAGGCAACTAATAAACAAGTTTTATCTCCTCTCAGAGCTGACTTTTTTTACATATATGGTGAACAGAAGTTGGTTAGGGATTAGAATTACAATCTGTCATTTATTATTTCATTAATTTTTAGTTTTCTAAGCCCAAGTTTTAGTTTTATCATTGCCAATGTTTAATACCTAAAAAAATTTGCATTATTTTCCCCCCAATTTATCAATCCCAGTTAGTCAATAATAGTTAACAAGCTCATTAGCAGAAAATTATTTATTCTCAGAGAAAACAAATAGAAAAAAGAAACACTTCAAGTTGCCAGCTTTTGTTCTATAATAAAATTTATGCTTCAAGGAGTATTCTAAAGAACTTACAATTTAAATTTAAAAGTAAAGTCACAGGAAAACTCTCTCTCTCTCACAACAAATCATTTTCTGTATAAAAATTAACTATGTATGGTGTTTGTACATAAAACAGTATAATATAAGCTACATAAGAGAAATTGTGCAAATACAACTAAATTAAATTAATAAAACATTTTAAAATACAGCTTCTTATGAGTAGAGAGGTATAGGTAGTGTCATTGTGTTTAGCACTCAAATTCAATCTGTACAGAATTCAACCAAACAGAAATCTTGAATGGACAGGTCTATACTATATTATAGGGAGATTGATTTTCTAATTGTGTTTATTTCCCATAAAACTTTAGTCTTCTGGATTTGTTAATTACAGAGTGTTGTTTTCCAGTTTCTTGGAGCTTGAACTATAGAATATTTAGATTTTTTTTTACAGTGAAGAATGTTTAAAGTTTCAAATCGATTTTGCATAGACCCCTTTCCTTTTAAAATGGCCTGTACCATACATATAATTAGTTCGCACATCTGAGTGCCTAGCAGAACGGAATTTCTTATAGTTTGCTGTTATAGATTTATGTTTATCATTCATCATTGTGTCAGAGGAACTAAATCCACGACTGAGATATTCTTATTGATTTATATTGAAAATAGTATTTTTTAGTTTTATTCCCAGTTAGTCAACAGCATGTCATTTTTTCTAATTAAATAGTGTATTTATTCTAATGAGAAGTTTAAGTATATAATTTGTTTCCTATGAAGATCAAATTTAAGAACTGAGATCACTAAAGAACCAGCTATTAATAAATATATATTTTTTGACATTTCTCCAGTTAAAATATCAAGAATTATCTTTTGTTTATACAGGTTTCAAGCTTACAGGATAATCTATCTTAATCATTTGCATTTTCTATAGTTTGATCTTATGAAAAATTTACCAATTTCAACAAAACTATATAGCCACAGTAGTCAAACTGCAGCTTTTTGGCACCTTCAGTGTGGCTCCATACCATGAAAGTCAATAGGTAATATGGAGAAAAAAATAAACTTAATTTTAAAAAATAATATATTTGTTGTTTATTCATTGTATATAGTAGTATGCACTATACAAAATAAATGCATGTGAAATATATAATAAACAATTTTTAATATTATTGTTAAGATTATTTAAAAAAATTGATACAGCTCTCATTGACCCAGAAAGAAACTGATTGCAGACTCTTGAATCTCAACTATTTGAGATTCTCCTAAACGGTTCATAGTGGCATGAAGCTGGCCACCCCTGTTTTATATCAATTAGTTAGTTAAGTTGCTTAAATATCTATAATCTCTTATACTATATATTTATATCGTACTTTTGGATAATTGATAAATAGTTAAGTTCCTTAAATATCTATAATCTCTTATACTATATATTTATATCGTACTTTTGGATAATTGATATCCTGTATTAAGAATTAGCAGTTTTATATAATTAATAAAGTAAAATGTTAACAAAACATTGTTTCTGTATCATTCATGATATATCAATAATTTAATAAATTTGATATTAAAGTACACTATATAGAAAATTCAAAACTGGTATTCTTTTAAATGGCAGATTCCTATCATTTGAACCAGTTTTTCAATATTTATCTTGTACACAAACTACATTAGGTATACCCTTTATTACTTAGCCATCAAAAATAGAAAAATAAATTTCTGAATAATCAATACATGAAATTGAAGAGTTAAAACTCTTAAAATGAAATAAATCAACATGACACTAATTTCCAATCATCACGAAGACAAAATCTAAACGGATCTATTTGACAGAAGCAACCCACCTAAGCCTAGATAAAAGCTTCGTTCCCCACCCATACATCAAGATGGCGAAGTGAATGGTTTCCATTTGTAATGCAATACTACTTTGCCCCTCAAGCATTTCACATTTATCATAGGAAAATAAATAAACGTATAAATTATTTAGAAAAATTGAGATCTCTCGAAGAGCCCGAACTTCGAACAACTGTGGTTGCTAAGGAAGAAGCGTTGAATGTCGGGAAAAAGATGGAACTCTGGGTAACTTACCGTTCTTCTTCCACCCACCATGCAAAGCGACAAGATGGCGAATGGGAAGGAGGGAACCCGGATCTTATTGCCGTATCAAGTCAATGGCAATTTAGTGTGCTTAAATATCATTTATAATTATTTAAAAAATAATAATAAATTAGAATCGTTAATTAATTAATACGAATACTTTAGTCTGACCTGCAAAATAATAGATGGCGGTCAATAATATATAAAATAAATAAGAGTTAAAATTAGATAGTACCTATGGCTTAATTTCTGTGAAAAGGATATTAAATAGTCTTAAACTAAATATTATAAATAATATTATAAACGTGAATATATCATAGTCGACAGTTAATTCAAAAAATAACATCACATATCTAAAGCATTTTGAATTATTTGGAGTTTCCTTAAATGTTTTCCATTCATAACTTAAATTTTTTTAATTATATATTAATATCACTATCAATTTGATTTCAGAAATGAATTTCTATTTATAAAAATCTTCATTGATTTTGCCTAAATATGTTTTAGCCGATTAATTAATTTAATTACATAAATAATTTTCTAGGTTAAACAGTGAAAATGTTATTATCAAAGCGATATAAGAATATGTCTACTGTGAAGATTCTAATTTATTTTAAGCTTAGATTTGCCATTTATTTAATTAAGGCCGATCTAAACATTCTGTCGTTTATTATATCAGTGGGTAATCGGTCAACGAACATAATCCGTTCTAAGATAATATTCGTTATCCGAATTGTTCGTTAACCGATTATAAATTTACTATAGGTTTTTATGGGAATTTCATTAATTCGTTCTGGAGACCCAAAAAATATAAATAAATAATTATATAATTTCTTACTACGTTTATTTATATGTAATAGCCACAATATATACATCCATAGTCTTGCATTTTAATCTATTATGTTCATTTTCCGTTAAAGAATTTGTCCAATATCGATTGCTTTTCTCTCTTCTTCAGGATTTTTCGGAAGTGATTAATAGCATTGTCATGATAGAGATCCCCAAATCTATTGACCTTAACCTGGTATGGATGCCATTCTTCGTGGTAGAGATCCCAAGCCTATTGACCTCATCCTGGTATGGGTGCATTATAAGCAAAATGTTATAAAATCTTTCTCTTACCTTCTTTAATAAATCTTTGATTTGTTTTAAGTTGTCTCCGTTATCTTCTTTAATAAATCTTTGATTTGTACTTTCTTTAATAAATCTTTGATTTGTTTTAAGTTGTCTCCGAGTTCATTTCTAACCTTTAATAAATCTTTGATTTGTTTTACGTTGTCTCCGAGTTCATTTTATGGGAAAAATTACTGTTCTCCCATCCTTACCCATAAGTCCACCGACGTTTGACTTACTCATAGGTCCACCAACATACAAGGCCTAAGCATATCATTCCTTCTTCCATCCTTACCCATAAGTCCACCAACGCGCAAGGTCTAAACCTGTCATTCTCGTCCTTACCCATAAGTCCACGAGCGCGCAAGGCCTAAGCCTGTCATTCATCCTTACCCATATCTCCACGAACGCGCAAGGCCTAAGCATGTCATTCCGTTAGGTTAGTTAAGTAGCCATATGATCGTGAGATATTTTTATCTGGCGGCGGCTACTTATAGAGAGCTCATCACAGGCTGGCCAATACCCATGATGGGATCAACCAGATGGTTGAAGGATGAGGTTCAACGGGCCGGGTCCGCACCCTTCCTGAAAAATTGGAGGAGTGGGACCCGGATTCTCCAGGATGTTAACCTACAGTTTTACCACGCGGCCATCTGACCGACCTGTCATTCCGTCAGTCTCGGGTCCCACAGTTTGTTCTGTGAAGTGTTCGTTATCCGAACATAAAATCTTTCAGAACTATTCGTTAACCGATCACCCACTGTATTGTCTGCGCAAATCTTATTTTCACAGGAAAGATTCAGCCGAAGAACAAGAAAATTATACTATATTCAAGCTAATCTCCTTGGTGCAAATCCAAAAAACAGTTTAATCATTTTAGGCTCTGGAAAAGAATATATTATACTACCGAATTTGAATGTGTGGATACTTCCATTTTTTATCTTTATTTGCCTTTTGCAAATTATGAAATTTATTTAAAGTGATTGCGATAGTTAAAACGGAAGTTGAAGTGAATCAAAAAGTGATTGATTTGTTTTCACCAAATGAATCATGATTAGTTCAATTCACTTAGTATTTAGATTCTCTCTCAAAAATGGGTAAAAATGATATACAGTAGGAAAACCAAACTTTCATAATGAATTAGATGTCTGCGAGATATAATTTACGAAATACAATACTGTATGATTTTGATTTATTAGGAACACATTCAATCATCGCAATATGTAAAATATAAGCCAAATATGGTACTAAGAAATTAGGATATTTGTTACAATTTAGATATTTTGTTTGACATTGTTGTTTTACTTTTGTAAATCGTAACCAAGTGACCACATATAAATTAAAACAAATACAGTAAGACCCCGTTCAACGCTGCTCCGTTTAACGCTCTTTCAATATAACGCGGTTTTTTTCGAATTCTGTACGGAATATTTTTTATTGATTCACTTTGGCGCGGTTTTTCAAACCGTTATACTCACATAAATCCAAAATCGCACTAATTTGTTGTTTTGATATTCCTAAAGTCGCAATGCGTTTGATATCAGTTCAGTGCAGTACATACGAAAGTCTGCTGCGGTCACAATTCATATTTATGATCGTTCATCAACGTTAAAGTTTAGCCACTATTACGGAAATTATGGATCAGTTTATACAAAATGATCCAAATTTTGATAGAAGTTCAAAGGCAAGACGAAGTGTCATGAATGCGATGTCTCGCTATCGACAATTGCTTGCTAAACGAAAGTGGAAAAGGCAAACGACTTTTCGTTAGATGATTCTTAAAAAACAAAAATTATCAAACGTGGAATGTTCTGCCTCATCACAAACAAATTATTTACTTGAATATTTTTGATTTTCGAGAATGATTTATGAATACAAATCGATATTAGCAATAAAAATGTCTATAACAATGTAATACAATAGTAATAATACATGATACAAAATAAAATAAAGATACGTATATTTTTATTCACTGTCCTGTTTCACCTATTCCCATTATTTACGTGTTAAGATGACCTCGTTTAACGCTTAGTT
This sequence comes from Olivierus martensii, assembly GCA_000484575.1. NCBI lineage: Eukaryota > Metazoa > Arthropoda > Arachnida > Scorpiones > Buthidae > Olivierus > Olivierus martensii. The sequence continues at coordinate 22,267 of AYEL01063772.1, forward strand.
TTTTTGGAACGTATCCCCCACGTTAAACGGGGTCTTTTTTTTTGTTTCACGCGATTAATATGGAGGTTCTAGCTGGGCTTTTTCCTCCGAAAACAAGGTTAGTACGAAATATGGTGCGAGGCAGGCATGCCCGCCGGGCGGTTCCGTGTCCGTATGGGATCCCATCGCAGATCCTAGGGACGGATTTGGGCACCGTCAACAGTCCCGGTTCCGTGTAGGGACCCGCGAATGAGACCCCAATGACGGACGCGACAACCATCAAATGATACGAGGTGATCCCTTTAGGAGCCTTTTACTCCACGCGGGGTCAGACGGTGGGAATATTCTAACCCCTTATCCACAGGGGAAACGGGGTCTTACTGTCGGCCGGATTGGCCGTGTGGAAACGCTTCGGCTTTCCACTCTGGAGGACCCGGGTTCGATCCTCGGATCCCACCTCTTGAAAATATTTATCATGGGGTCCGGGCCCGGCCCGTCGATCCCCGACTTCCACAATCCGGCTGATCCCTCCGCAAGGGTGGGCAGCTTGGAAGGGCTTGTTTCGCCCCGTCACTTAGTATTCTCCTTGAATGGAAAATGGCGTCATCTGTTAACAAAAAAAACGGGTCTTACTGTATCTTAATTTCTTATATGTTTAGTTTTCCTCTAGAAAAATCGTCACACGTGATGTCATAGTTTTTAAACCAATAATAACCAAGACAGAAATATCGGTTACTTCTTATTTTAACAATGTTTACTAGCAATTAACAGAAAGTCCGAATAAAATAAAATTAGTTGGTATTAATTATCTATTAAAACGAGCATAATTCGTAGAATGGACAATATCCACATTAGTTATTGTGCGTGCGCGATAGTAGCATAGCCACCTATTGACACATTTTATAGTCTTTCAACCGTGACACTATTTGCATGAACGCATATAATGTATTGTGAAATCATAACATTGGGAATAATTTGTGACGTTCCGCCCCAGGTGCCGGGCGGCCGCCATCTCCGGGTCCGCCCCTCCCCCCGCATCTTGTCTTGTTCGTTGTTTAAATTAGATGACGGTATCTAAGTGAATGTCTAGTCCGGATAACCAGTCCAATAGACAAAGAAAAGTATCCATTAATCAAAATTTATTTAAATGAACTTTAATACAAAACTTACTTTACAAAAATTACACATATTGTCTGTCCACGAAAGCCGCGCCTAGCTAAGGTGGATGAGTCCAAACGCGAAAGGGAGAGTCGTAGTCGGTATAATGACGGGTGGGAATATTGAATTAATATTATATTAAGTTCTGTTAAATATACTATTTCCAACGTCGAAACTAATCATTTAGCATTACAATAAACTTCCATTCAACTTCAGTTATCTTGCGTTTGAAACCATCCATGTGCGAAGCTGTCATCCCTATTTTGTCACTGGACTCGTTCAGTTAGCGCACGAGTACTTGCTTCGATGGTCGCGGCTAAGCTGGACGGACAGTATATTAAAATGGTCCTTCCACTTACGGCTAGGAAAACAACAACTTCAGTGCACATTGGTGGTGGAAGGTAGAACGTCGACCAGTAACTTCACACAACAATGGGAAGGACAACAGTGTAGACCTCTACCGTAGAATTTATATTAATCTCATTTACATAAAATTTCAATACGTAAATAAAAATCTTATTACAAATCACAAATAAGTAATATTTTTTTTTCCTTTTAATGAGGATTTAATTCAAGTGAAAATTAAAATTTTTAACTGAAATACAAATGTACAGTAATTTATTGAACATTTTAACATTTCCGTTGTGTAGATGATGATTATTGCATTAAAATTTTATTTACATTAATTTATTAAATATATTCGAAGCGGCTTACAAAAAAAATTTCAGATTGTTACGAATTAAAGAATATTGTATAGCCTTTGTTGCTACTATTTAGTTCACAGACAATATTTTGTACTTTTGCTTATCACATCATTTCGATTACCATTATTTTTTCTTGATATAGTGTGGTCACTTTCGAAAATTTTTTACGATCTCACAATAACATCAAAAACTATTACAGTCAATCAGGATAACTTTGGACCAGTGGTTCACTATGTCAATATATATTATTTCTTTGTACTTTTTACAGATTAAATATAGCCTCACTAATTTTTTTTATAACATACTATAATTATATTACTACCATCTATTGATTAGCTTAAGTCCCAGAATACTTTACAAAACTTTCACCAGCCTTCATCAGAATATCTGTTGAGAACCATGTGTCTCAATTGGTATATTCAATTTGAAATTACAGGTATTTATGGCTTAAAAATGTACTAAATAACTGTATAAAGTTGATTTTTACTTTTAAATATTAGTATTCTTATGAAACTAATGTGCATGGCATTATAAATATATTGATATAAAGAGAAATTTGCACACATATTGAAATATGTCTAATTTATGGACAACTTTAGACCGGGTGAAAGGGTAATCTTCTAGTTTAATTTCATTTATTTTCAAGTCAGTGCATTATTTTAGCATAATTAGTATATTTTATTCATAGATGAGTGCTAGTCAAAATAAATGAAAAATTAATTTTATATAAAAATTAGAGTTATAAAATATAAAAGCAAGATAACTCATTGTAGTAGGCCACAGTATTATATGGAAAAAATTTAAAATTTTTAAGTATGAAGAGTAATTTTTTCTGGCCAAATAACAGAAGTCATTCACCAAAATAATCTAATATAAGTAAATGTCTAACTAGAAACTATATACAAACCTTTAAAATATGACATGGTCATTTCTATTAACAGTATAGGACAATTCAGTATTGGGGTTGATTTATTGTTAGGGAAATGGAAAACTGTAACAAACTTATCACTTATAGTAAATTTTGCTATGATTAAAATTTAAATTATAGCAAAGTTTAACTATGATTTTTATTAATTTTTCTATGATTTAAAAGTTCTTTTCTATGATTTTTTTCCAGTAATTTGTGGTAATATAAAACATATAATAATTTTGTTTATAAAAATATTTTACTGTAATAATACAATAAATAAAATATTTCTTATTTACATTATATTATTTCTTATTTATTATATGACTTTGTTATTCCTATTAACATTATAGGACAATTCAGTATTGGGTTGATTTATTGTCAGGGAAATGGAAAACTGTAATGAACTTATCACTTATAGTAAATTTTGCTATGATTAAAATTTAAATTATAGCAAAGTTTAACTGTGATTTTTATTAATTTTTCTGTGATTTAAAAGTTTTTTTCTCTGATTTTTACCACTAATTTGTGGTAATATAAAACATATAATAATTTTGTTTATAAAAAATATTTTATTATAACAATGTAATTAATATTTCTTATTTACATTATATTAATTCTTATTTATTAAATGACTTTTCAATTATTTAATTTTATATCTAAGTTTAATTCTTCAAGTAAAAAAAATTAATGGTTACAGGGATAAAACACCATGAAAAAACTTTGTTTTTAATAGTAAAAACAAATTATCATGATGAAATTAGTTGTTTTTAATAGTAATAAAAATGTACTCTACTTAATATTAAAAAAATTTCTGAATGCAACTAGCTGAGGTAATTTTTTTTTCTCATGACCATATTTGTTAGAATCTAAATAGGATTCAAAATTGTCCTGGACTTCAAATTTTCAGAAATAAATATAATTGATTTTTAACATAATTAAAAAAATTTCTGAATGCAACTAGCTGAGGTAATTTTTTTTCTCATGACCATATTTGTTAGAATCTAAATATGATTCAAAATTGTCCTGGACTTCAAATTTTCAGAAATAAATATAATTGATTTTTAACATGTCCAAAATTACCCAATTCTAAAGCTAACTTTGGACCACAATAAAATAGCATGTCATTGCTAAATAATACAAATTCTCTCTATAATTTTTATAAAAAGCATTTTAATAAAAATAACTTCCAACGGTTCATGTATGAATTTTTTTCAAGTATATTTAGATCAAGGGTGGGCAACCTTGTTTTTGTAGGGGGCCGTATAGAAAAATTTATGCTGGGCCACGGGCCAAAACAAAAACAATCGATAATAATAGTATTTATTTAAAAAAAGGTACAGATATGTAAATATACACAGCGTTGGTATTAGACAGACCTGGGCATTATTTAAATACTTTTTCAAATAATTTATCATCTTATTTGATTGGAAATTATTTTCAAATATACCATGAAAAACTTTTTTAATAGTAAATATAGATTAAATAAAGTTATCATAATGAAATTACAGTTTTTTTAATAGTAACAAAAATGTAAAAAAATGTATTCTAAGGTATATGATAAGATGGCCTGTCCAATGGTATATTTTATTTTATCTGTACAATATGCTGAATATGTATATAAAATGTGTATAATGAAATAAATATATTACAATTGATTTTAACACATGGTCCAAAGTTACTCAATTCTAAAGATAATTTTGGACCACAATAAAATAGCGTGCCATTGCTAAATAATACAAAATAAATAAATATATTACAATTGATTTTTAACACATGGTCCAAAGTCACCCAATTCTAAAGATAATTTTGGACCACAATAAAATAGCGTGCCATTGCTAAATAATACAAATTCTCTCTATAATTTATATAAAAGGCATAATTTCAATGAAAATAAATTCCAATGGTTCATGTATGAATTCTTTTCAAGTGTATTTAGATAATCAAACTTCGAAAAAAAGCTAAAGAGTGGTCCAAAGTTGACCTGATTGACTGTACAATATTTTAATGAAATACACAATGCCATAAAATATTGATAATTTAGGATATCATGGTGACATAACAATGATGTCATTGCAACAGCTATATTGTTTAAATCAATATTAAAATTGGAAATACGAAAACTAATGGATTTCAAATGAAAAATAAATGGCATATTTGGAAAATAAGAGATTTTAATTCTTTTTGGAATTGCTTGTTTTAATACAGAAAGATGATAAAATCTATTATTATTAAAAGTTCTTCAGCTGAAAATCTGTTTAGCTCTGTATTTTATTATTATAATACATTTTGTATATGACTATAAACAACTGAGTTCCGCTGCTTCTACTGACAAAAGAAATCACAACAAGCACATTCACCAGCTGAGGAGGGCCGTAATAGGCCGAAAACGTTTCTGGAAAGAGATTGTATTATTAGTATATGTAGTGCATATTATATAGGAAAACAATAGTATTATTAGTATATGTAATATATATTATATATATCTCTATAAAATTAGTTTTTATCCTGGTTCAAGTACTTGTGATTTCTTTTGTCAGTAGAAGCAGCGGAACTCAGTTGTTTATACTTGTTGTGATTTCTTATAGTTGTAAGTCTTTTACTAATTTAAAATAAGATTTTGTATATATTTAAACAAATAAAATATTTTTACATTTTTATAAAATCATATATTGAATTTATTTTTTACAGGGTGAAAGGCATCTCTAACTTGAGAGTAGCAGATTGTTCAGTAATGCCATTTTTAGTCTCAGGGAATCCTCATGCTGCAGCAGTAATGATTGGAGAAAAAGTTTCAGACATTATTCGATTTGATTCGATCGAAAAAGATTTAACGCTTCAATTCTTTTAATGAATGTTTTGTTTTAATTTATGTTTGTAATAATTTTAAACTTTTCTGTTTTATTTAATTTTTATTGTTTTAATAAATATCATAAGACTTGATATATTCAAATGTTGCATGAATATGCGATGGAATATGCATCCATCCCTGTTAAATATATTTTACAATTCTACATACAACTTTCTTTAATTATAATTTATAGATTACTGTATGAAACTATTCTACTATTGAACACCAATTCCTGTTAAACTATAAGAAAACTCCTCATATTTTACCATCACCAATGACATTTTTCTGTGACTTTGGTAGGATATCATAGAAGTTTATATATTGGTTAGTTTAATAATTAGCAATCTCAATAAAAATTTCAATTTTTTTAATAATTTAATTCTAACAATTACTTTAATATATCAAATATCAAAGAATAGCATTTCAATTAAAAATCAAAATTTAACTTTTCAAGTTAATAATATACAGTACAAGCATATCTTGTTTTACACCATTTTGCTAATAAGGCGCTCATTCCTGATTGTTGGGGCATTTGAGATATTTCCCCTTGTCCTATGATACATATATGTTAATATACAGGGTGATTCAAAAGGTTGGGGAAAAATTGAAGGGGCATGAGAGGAGGCAATTATAAGCAAAAGTTCTTAGGATCATTTTTTAATTTGTGGCTTTGTTAAAAAGATAAAACACCTGAAAGTTTTGTAACATATCTGACATGGTGTGGTGCTTAGCATCAGATAAGTAGAATGCTGGGGATTTTTGAGTGCCCAGAGTTTCGTTCGACGATGTTATGTTTGCATTGAATGTATCATCACAATCATTGAATCAATCATTCTATGAAACATTTTTAATCTATATTTATATGATTTATATTTCATTTTATTTGTTAAAAAAATACATTCGACGATGTTATGTTTTCATTGAATGTATCATCACAATCATTGAATCAATCATTCTACGAAACATTTTTAATCTATATTTATATGATTTATATTTCATTTTATTTGTTAAAAAAATAACAACACAATAGGTCCCTGATTTATGTGGTTAATTTGTTCAAAAAATTTCCATGCAAGTCAAAAATTTCATAAGTTCACAATGCTTAAATTTGATACAGTGCTGCCTCGCAATTTGACATTTGAGTTTCGTGGGTTGGCACATGCGCATGCATGGAATTGTGTGATATCATTTGCTATTTGTCAGCTCTTTTTGGGCCACTTTGGTGTTTGTGCATGTTGTTTGTGTTAATTTTCAATTCTTCATTTTTAAGAGAGTAAAAAATTTGTAATTATTATTTTTTGAGTGAAATGTAAGGATGGGTTCAAAGAGAACTGACCAGAGGAATAATTCCGAAAAGAAGAACACTCGATTGAGCAAAGAGACAGAAAAAAATTTAGATAAAGTGCAGAAAGTAGAACAATTAAAATGTAACTCGAATATGGTGTTCATAGGACAACTGTGGCAATGCTTTGCAACAGAGAGAGATTATGGGTGCTAGCGTGTTTTCTGGAAGACTTCATTCCAACATCCAAGGGCAAATAAATTGTGTTGTGTGTAAAATAGTGCATTTTGTAATTTTGTGTGTTATACAATAGTAAAACACATACACTATATTATTTATTTTATTATATCTCTCTCTCACCTCACTTGTTAGGGGAGTGGGATGGAAGCAATAACGAATTAATCTATTTTACATAGTCTTATATAGGAAATATTGTCTCGGAATTCATAAAATAGTGCATTTTGTAATTTTGTATGTTATACAATAGTAAAACACATACACTATATTATTTATTTTATTATATCTCTCTCTCACCTCACTTGTTAGGGGAGTGGGATGGAAGCAATAACGAATTAATCTATTTTACATAGTCTTATATAGGAAATATTGTCTCGGAATTCAACATTACTTTAGCGACGGATTAGTGTCAAATTGCGAGGCACAACTGTATACACGAATGGCCAAATGAAATTTATGAGCATATTTTAAATATAGATAAGAAAATTTAAGGCCATAAATAATATTTTTGCAAAAAAGTAAATCAATTAATGACTTTTTCATTCATATTTATGGAAATTCAAGAAAAATTGAGAAATTTAAGCATCCACAAAGGATTAGTGTCAAATTGCGAGGCACCACTGTATACATGAATGGCCAAATGAAATTTATGAGCATATTTTAAATATAGATAACAAAATTTAAGGCCATAAATAATATTTTTGCAAAAAAGTAAATCAATGACTTTTTCATTCATATTTATGGAAATTCAAGAAAAATTGAGAGATTTAAGCATCCACGTATCTCTGAAGTTATATAAATCAAAACCACATAAGTTGGGGATCTACTATCCGACTTATGTGGTACTAAAATCATATTATATTATATACATAATCATAGATTGTGTGCATGTAATTATATTGAAATACACATATATAATTATGCAAATACAAGGTCCCAATAAATTCTTTAGAAAAACAGGATATTTTTTTGTAGACAAGCAATTCTGAAAATAATTAATTTTCTCCTTTCTGAAGATATCTGTTGTTTTGGAATAGTTAAGATATCAATTAAAATATATATTTTTAAAATCATCTTTAATGGCAAGAAAAACAGGATATTTTTTTGTAGACGAGCAATTCTGAAAATAACTAATTTTCTCCTTTCTGAAGATAATGATTTTAATCCTTTCTGATGTTTTGGAATAGTTAAGATATCAATTAAAATATATATTTTTAAAATCATCTTTAATGGCATGATCTTGTTAATCTGAATTTTGTAAAAATAATCAAATTTTTAAAAATACAGTGATATCTTGCAATTCGACACTAATCCGTCCCCAAAGTAATGTCAAATTGAGAAACTGTTAAATTGCGGGGCAATATTTCCCATATAAGACTATGTAAAATCAATTAATTTGTTATCGGTCGCCATCCCACTCCCCTAACGGGTAAGGTGAAAGAGATATTATAAAGTAAATAATATAGCTAAATTACAAAATACACTATATGCTAAATTACAAAATACACTATATGCTAAATTACAAAATACACTATTTTATACACAACATACAATTTATTAGCTGTTGAATGTTGGAATGAAGTATTCCAGCAAAATCCTAAAACCCATAATTTTCTCTCTCTCTGCTGCAAAACATTGCCACAGTTGTCCTATGAATGCCATACTCAAGTTACATTTTAATTGTTCTACCTTTCTACACTTTATCTACAATTTTTATCTTTGTTTGCTCAATCGAGTGTTGTTCTTTTCTGGTTAGTTCTGTTTGAAGCCATCCTTACATTTCACTCAAAAAATAATAATAATTATAAATTTTTACTTTCTTAAAAATGTAGAATTGAAAATTAACACAAACAACACAGGCAAACAACAAAGTAGCCCAAAAAGAACTGACAAATAGCAAATGACATCACACAATTCCATGCACGACGCATGTGCCAACCCACAAAACTCATATGTCAAATTGTGAGGCACCACTGTATTATAGGATGAAGCCTCAGAAGTTATGTTTTCTGTTAAATTAATCTTCGAATTTCTTCTATTTTTTATGTTATAAAAAAGTTAATGATATATATCTTTCTACTGAATTTCATAAAAATCTAGTAATTAATACTGGGCATACAGTCAAAGTATGATGATTTTATAAACAGTACTTTCTTTAAAGTAGGCAGATTAAAAATGGCCACATTGTCATTATTACTGATGATAACATTATAGTTATTTATTTATATTTTTCTTGTTTCATCTTAATTCAACAATTTTGATAACTCTTACACTAAGCATACCTAATAATATGTTATGGAATCATTTCCTTTTAAAAGTTTTCCAAATATTGAAAATGAAAAATATAATTATTATTTTAAATAAATTTCAAAAAAAATCTACCAATTTTATTAAAATAATTTGCCTATCTAAGAGTGTGTATCCATCTGAGAGAAAAACTGTTGCGAGAGACTCTCGAGAGGGAATTTCGCAAATGGACACAATGCTGAGAATCACTCTCAGGTGTGTCCATTTGCGAAATTCTCTCTCAAGAATTTCTTGCGACAGTTTTTCTCTCAGATGGACACGCATCCTAAGATATTTCAGGTAGTTACTATAATAAACTTACTCTCAGGTGTGTCCAGTTTTTCTCTCAGATGGACACGCATCCTAAGATATTTCAGGTAGTTACTATAATAAAAAATTAGCTATTAGATATTTTTCTTAGTATAAACATAAATTAGGATTGTTTTTCTTAAATAAAGAGAAGTAATTGAAAAGTGATTATTAATAGTTATTAATTACTAATTAAACAATAACAAAAATATAAACTTTTATTATAATTCAAATTAACAATATAACAATAGTTATTCATTAAAAAAATAAACATTTTCATTTTGATATATTATTCTGCAGTTATATATTATTAAACAAAACATGATTCGCAGAAATGCATTATTTATTTATTTTTACCAAAATGAAATAATTTTCTTAAAAGCTGTGGACCTTCCCAATATCCACTATAAATGAAACATAAATAATTTTATTATAAATTTATATAAAGTTGAAAAAATATTATGGTAAAGCACTTACTTCAATAATAATGACCAATAGAGTCTAGGCATAAGATCTTTCTTTAAATAAAACATACTTCTTCTTTCTCTTCCCTGATCAAAAGGAAAGGTTTCTAAAGGTTGAAGATCATAATCAAATTCTGCCAATATACATTTATTTAAACTAGTTATCAGGGGACATGAAGTATAGCCATCATACTAAAAAAACAAAAAATAAACTTATTTATATGTTTTATTTTTGTATAAATTAATTAACATATCAATCAAACATCTGATAAGAAAAATAATTAAAATATTAAGCAATAAGATTTCATTTCAAAAACAAAATTATACATAACAAAATATAATAACATAATAATATGAACAAATCGAAAATTTCTTGGTATCAATTATAATTTTTCCCATAGCTTACGTACCTCGAATAGTCCGGTAAGAAAGAGAAACCAATTAATCGGTCTATGCAAGGTATTGCTGAATAAATAAATTTTATTTAGATAATATAGAGAGCTAACAACAACTTTAACAATCTCAAAGTATCATAAATAAAATATAGAAGTGACAAAAAAATAGATTTTAAAATTCATTTATTGAGTCACAATGAAAATGATCTTTTAATCACTCAGATTTCTGTTGAAACTTGACTGTTAAGTTCTTTAAATGCTAGAGATGATTTCAGGTTGAATTATTGTAAAGGTTTGGGAATAATAATTTTTGAACTGCTCATGCAACCCCATCCTAAAGATGATGTAATCATATATAATCTAACATGTGACAGGATCATAAGATGATTTTGATTTAATGACATCAGAAAATGCATATTTAGGGGAAACTTGGGTTAACTGGGTACAAATAAGTTTATGATTTTATATTATAAAGCACAAATGCAAATATTGCAGTTTTTAAAACATAGAATAATATGGTCATATCTAAACATCCATAAAAGCAAAACAATATTATTTTATCGATATATTTAATTTCAATAAAATAAATTCTCAAATGAGTCTACTCTGTCCCAGTTAACCCTTATATTGGAGTTAACTGGGACAGAGTATTTGTGAAATTCTGTGAAAAGAGGGACTAAAGACTGTAGTTCTAAACATTGGCCAGCTTCCGACCACATCCGCCGAATTTGTGTTTCCTGGACAACTTGAAAGGCATTATATTTCAGGTATTTCTTCTCTCATTAGATCATTGATCACTATAGTTTGTGATGGAGATCTCTTTCTCTGAATAAAGGAAGTTATTATTTGATGAATGTAGGCGATTTGCCGAGGCACTCATTACTCGTCCTTACTCACACTATACACCCCTCAAGGCCAAACGTCGAAAGGAAGAATGTAGTTGATTTGCCGAGGCACTCATTACTCGTCCTTACTCACACTATACACCCCTCAAGGCCAAACGCCTGTCTATATCATCCTCGGTCCCACAATCAATATGCATTACTTATCAATCTAATGTTTACAATTGCCATATTTATTTGCATGATTGATTTGTCAATGTTCATCATGATTGAATATAACACAATAAATGATGATATATTTACTAAAACTCTTATCATCATTGCTATTTGATTTTTATTCATGTATTTCTTGCATAATTCCCCCTTTTCAGCGTTTTGTTATATACTGAAATATAGAAAGAGAAACTTTTGAGAATATTACAGCAAATCTTGAATAAAAATAGTTTATTAACCAAAATATTAAGATAACCATCAAAAATTAAAAAAGAATAATAATAAAATACAAGAACAGATATAATCAAATTGCTGATAAAAGTTGAATTATAAAATGACTGTTATTTAGTAAATCAAGAAGTTTCATTATCTCGGAATATAATTCTAACTTGTTTAGTGTTATATAGCTGCACAATGCAATTTTTGTTTCACCATTTGAATTTACAGATATAAAAAATACTATTGTTTTAAATAAATTACTACAAAAATATTCTATTTATGAAAAGCATAAAACTTCTGTTTTTAGTAAATGATAAAATAATAAATATATGATTATTTTATATTTTTTAATTTATATGCTTACTATTTTTATTATTATTTTTTTGATAACTGCAAAATTATTTACAAATCTAATTATGCAATACATTGATAGATGCAGTGGAGGAACTTGAAATTCCTGGACCCCCGCAAAATATTATTCAGACACCTACTACAATAATTTATCTAGAAATTCGCAAAATCTCTAATCATATCTTGTATTTTCATATTTTTGACTACTGCTCCTACTGATTCTACTGATCTGATTCAATGAATGTTTCGCTCTTTTCATTGTGCATTTAATTTATATTGTATTATGTTGTTAATTTAAGAGTAAAGAAAGAATAGATAAGGAGGATTTGGGCCCCTTATAATTCTGGGGCCCTTGCATTGCGAGATCTGGCATATTGTAGTTCCACCACTGGAAAGATGACTAACAATATCAGGAACATTATATTTAAAGTAAATGATAATCACAATATTTCTAATTAATATTTGATAGTTCTGACCAGTTAAAAAATTCTGTAATTACTTTTCACTCATGCAGAACATCAGATTTGCAGCTCTGATGATTAGTATGCATTGATTAGATTTTCATTTTATTTGTTGCCAGCAAAATATTCTTTATGCTATTTTAATTTTGCTTTTTTCTTAACTCATTATATTAATTAAATATAAATTAATAATTAAATGTTTTAAATACTAAAAATTCAAATTTTTCATTAAATAAAATCAGTATTCAGCTTACATTTGAATAAATATGGAACGTAAGATTATTGCAGTTATTGTTTATGAATATGTCATGCTTTGGTTCATTATAAATGCAAATGACTTAATGTTGGCACAGGTGCATTTATTGTGAAGTATGTTGTTATTAAAGTATTATTTTGATAACATTTACATTACAAAAGTACTTATTGTATAACAATATATATTTTTAATAGACCATGTATAAAATTTTTTCCATCAGTATTTTCATCAATGGCATGAAATTACTTGTACACAATTATGCACTATAAATCAATATAATTTCTTACCTTAACTGAGGGGGTTTTACCTGCCATCACAGCTATCATATTATTTTTTAATACTCCACACTGAGCAGCTATAAAAAATATAGAATATGTTAACTATAATATAAAAAATGCAAAATATATATATTGCAATATATTAAGTTAAAATATTACAATTATTTCTTATAAAGAAACATATTTATTACAAACAACAAAGGAAATTTTGTTATATAAATTATTATAACTTTAATAATTATAATAGTGAGACCGATTTTTTCTCGCACTCTCTCGGTTCGCCTTGAGGTGGAGAAGAGCCTCAACGTCGAAACTTGTTGGAAATCTGCGGACCTAGTAAATGCCGGATGCTGCTGATTGCGTGGGAGGCAGAGGGATTAATAAGCCGATTTTGATTCGGTCGCGGAAGGGTCCAGTTTTACCCATAATGGTGATTACTGCCTAGCTATTATGGGGTTTCTGGATAAACAAAAAATCCACAAAGAAGGGTGAGACCTTGACGAGGTTTTGTGGCTTAAAGTGAATTATCACAAATTTCACTAACTTCACCCGGCAGAAAATTTTACATATAAAAATACTAATACAGTATATTAATAAATTTGGAAAAATGATTTGGACAAATGTTCAATTAATTTTAGAGCAAGGCTTCGTTGTTCCAGATTACAAAAATATCATTGACGTAATGGGTGTAAAGGAGAATTTCTTTTCTAAGATTAAAATCTAGCTGTCTTTCAACATCTCTAACGACTATCTCTGCCAGGACGCCTGCCATCGGGCTGCCAATCGGGACCCCTTTAGTTTGTCGATAAAACAGCCCTTTGTGTTCAAAATATAACTCGTGGCACACTCGTGGCCTCTCTTTTTTCTTTTCAATTTCTTATAATGAAATTGAAAAGAAAATTCCTCAATTTCTTTTAATGAAATTGTAAAAGTATAATCCTCAGTTGTCCTGCATTCATATTATTATGCATCTTTGTATAATATATCAAAATATATGCAAGCATTCTGTAGAGAAGCAGCTTAGTATGATGGAGAATATCAGAAATGCTAATATCCAAAAAAATATGGCATAAATACACTAGCACAGAATTTTTTATTTTCTATAAATACCATACAATTCTCATAAGCTACAAAATGATAAAGAACTCTACAGCAGAGAATTAAGTACAGAATCAGAGAATTTATTACTGATTTTTAATATGGATAAAGGATAAGCCAAGGAGTACATACGAAATATGGCTAGGAATCTGAAAGGAAGAAGAAACATAAAAATGATATTTATTAGGGAAGCTTTTCTATAAACTATGGTACAAAATCTTTGAGCATAACATTCAAATATTGGATGGGAAAACTGTATCAGTAATATGAAGAGCATAGATGCGATCTAAACAGCAGAAGTAATGAGAGATCAAAAAAAGGAGAAGCAATGAAAATTTAATAAATGATACCCCCCATCATTTGTCATTCTATATCATGGATTAACCAAATAGTAAGAAAAAGTAAAAACCTAATTGGTAAGATAAAGTTTCATTTCAAATTCTTTAGCTGTACTCATATTAACAACAAATAGGGGACAAACCATTTTCAAATTAACCAAACAAACTAGCCAAACTTCCCCTGGTGGATTGAAATGTAATTTAGACTATCTATCAGAGAAAGTTTGGCTAGTTTGTTTGGTTGATTCTTTAGCTGTATATAATCTCATCAGATAATTTTAGATAATTGCAAAAATTTGCATTTTTTATTATTCCTTTTATACATAGAGTAAATTTTATAATTAAGTTAATATTTACATTAAAAGGAACTGTATTAAACGTTTAGGGCCGATTGTTTAAACGCGTTCAGATGAGAACTAGAAAACCGGTTACTAAAGTATATTTCTAGACCAGCCACTAGCCAGGTTTAGAATCTATGCCACATCTTCTTCCACATATGTTAAATTTTCATAGTTTGTATAATCCTCCATATTTGTTTGAGTTATTATCAGGTTATTATTGAGTGAAATATAATTTAAAGAATATGTTATATATTTTAAGTGTAACTTAAAACTATCTTCATTTTTTCACTTCAAACTTCTGTCATTTTAATGATGCCATGGATAGAGCCCAAGATACTGATTGGCTGAAAATTTTCAAATGATGGGGTGCTTAGGAACTGTAGTAACAGCAGAGGATTAGCCACTGTTCTGTTAGACTCGACATAGTCAATGTCTTTGCAATGCCTTTAAACCCACAATTTATCTGAACACTGTCTAGACCCAGTTTTTGCTGTAAACAGTGGATGACAGAAACTCCATTTAAACAATCAGCTCTTAGTTAACTATATTTTTAGTATTCAATCTTGTTAAATGTATAATAGAAATGATAATTTTAAATTAATTTTTATTATGTAATAGGAATTAAATTGTAATTTCTAGCATGATTATCTTTACAATATATACATAGAGAATGTGTTATGAGATCTTTTAATATTAACCTTAATGATATACAGGGTGTTTCAGAAATGGTGTGCCAAACTTCACAGGCTGGTAGTCGCAGGAAAAAATATTCTAGTAATAATTCACCTGAATGTTTTTTTTGTTAACAGATGACGCCACACTCTATTTAGGTAGAATACTATGTGGCGGTGCGAAACAAGTCCTTCCACAGGCTGCCCACCCCTGCGGATGGGTCAGCAGGATTGTAGAGGACGGGAATCGACGGGCCGGGCCTGGACCCCATGATAAATATTTTCAAGGAGTGGGATCCGGGATTTGAACCGGGGTCCTCCAGAGTGGAATACCTGAATGTTTATACCGGTTAAGCTGCTCATGGGAAATACTTTATCAGGGGCGGCCACTTATAGAGCCCATCACAGGCTAGCTAATACCGATGATCGGATTAATCGGATGGTTAAAGGATGGGGTTAAACGGGCCGGTCCGGACTGATCCAGAAAAAAGTGAGGGACTCGGATTTGAAACCGGATTCTCCAGATTGGTAAGCCATATCTGTACTATCCGGCTGACAAATGCAACTCCGACTTCTGATATTATTATTATTATAATGTATCTCAAAGAAATATACCCTTAAAAGGAATATTTCTTTGAGATACATTAAAATAATAATATTGAAAGTTCGAGTACATTTACTATTTAATGATCATCTTTAAATTTCGTTTATATATAAAATTATCAATGGATAGCAAATTTAATCATACAAATATTCAGCTGAATTATTAATAGAATTTATCCAAAGGTAAATATCGCAAATATAAAGCCGTATCATTATTATTTGTACATGGATTAAAGATTTTTAATAAGTATTATTAACATTCTCATTAGTTTACATTCATTTCTTATTTTAGCCTATCTTCCCATGTTCCAGTTTCCACATATATTTGTTAAAGGCGGTTAATCAGCTTTTTATAATATAAGGCTGATTGCCAATAAATAGATGATTTAATATTGCAAATTTAAAATTTAACTGCAAAATCATTTTTTTTGTTTTTAAATTTGCAATATAATATACTTTCATTTTATAAAATATTTTCAAAAGCTCGAATAATAAAATTGATGCTTTATGATCCTGATTAATGTATAAAAGTGCTGTTTAATATATTTGTTTTTAAATTTGCAATATAATATACTTACATTTTATAAAATATTTTCAAAAGCCCGAATAATAAAATTGATGCGTTATGATCCTGATTAATGTATAAAAGTGCTGTTTAATATATATTTAAGGAAGATTGGAGGAGATTATTAAAACTGAAGTTGTTTCTTTGCAATTTGATTGTTTAACGATGTGACTCAACTACCTTATCAATATAATCTGTTAAATATTTATGTCTGGAAAAAAAGATATAGAAAATATATTAGATTATCTAGATCACTTTAATTATCTTTTGCAATTTCTTTATAAAAGTGGAGAGTAAAAAATTTTAACACAAATGGATATGCATATGAGTTAAACCTGTACATTGAGATTCATAGGCTGTCACATTTTTGCGCGATATTACGTGATACAGTATTATATAAAAATTATTATAAAATTAAAGTTAAAATTATTTTGAATATATAGCAATCGCGACTTAAATTTCTCAACAACGAACTTTGCATCACCATTTTCTTAATTCTGTTGTTGTCTATAGTACAAATGTATGGAAAATTTTATGAGATTTAAAAAATAATAAAACAAAAAACATTAATTAATTTAAAAAAAATAATATTGCAAATATGTCCATTTGTGACCAATATTATAAGATAAGAAATCTATTCCAGAAATAATTAATAAATATAATTAAAGGGCGACAAATTATAAATATGTGTAATTAACAGGAGAAACGTCATCACAGTCTATTTTCTGATGAGAGACGTTTCTTAATTTTAAGAGCCCTGAAAAAACAGAATACAGAGTGCTGGCCATCTTTATAAATTTGTGTAATTAACAGGAGAAACGTCATCACAGTCTATTTTCTGATGAGAGACGTTTCTTAATTTTAAGAGCCCTGAAAAAACAGAATACAGAGTGCTGGCCATCTGAAAAAGTAATTATAGTATTGTCATAAAAATATAAAGTTCAAAAACCCTTATAATAATGTTTATCAAAAAATTACCTTCATAGGAAATCTCTTGTTTACAGTGAAGAATCCACCCATAGAAAGTCCCAACGGAATTTTACCAAATCGTTTCATGAAATCAAGAATCTGAATTGATAAATAATATATTTTCATTCTTTGAAATTCGGGAGATTTTAAATGTCATTACAAGAAAATTCATACCAAAAAATACTCACTTGTTATTCTGCAAATTCCATTTATAGAATACAGTGATACCTCGGATCACGAATGTCTCGGTTCACGAACAAATCGGTCTACGAACACTTAAGTGAGCTGAACATTTTAAAATTATCTGCATATTTTTTCAGGAAAAATCAAAACCTATGAAGTTTTTTGAATGATTTACCTTAAAATGTTTTTAAACTAATTATTACAATTGGAACATTTTATAATTATCTGCATATTTTTTCAGGAAAAATCAAATCCTATGAAATTTTTTGAATGATTTACCTTAAAATGTTTTTAAACTAATTATTTACAATTGGCTATATGTTCATCAATTATCAATAATAACAGTAGAATTTTCTATAACATTCCTGATAAGAACAGAATTAATGATTCATTTATTGAAAATTGCTTCATTTATAAAAATACTCACTTGTTATTCTGCAAATTCCATTTATAGTATACAGTGATACCTCGGATCACGAACGTCTCGGTTCACGAAAAAATCGGTCTACGAACACCATGGAATGCATGGAGCGCACGTGACTCGCAGGGCACAAACCCTGAGCACAGCCTCGCCCTCAGCAGCAATCCAGTTCGCTCAGTTCATATGGGTACAGTAAAGTTCCAACAAGTTTTGATATTTTAGATTTTCTTTACTTAATTAAATTTATCCCTTATTATGGCTCCCAAAAAAGTTAAAACTGTTAGTGAAGGTGGTGTTAAACATGCTTTTTTCTAATATTACTGTTATATTTATTTCCTTTCTGTATTATTTCCACACATAAAGACATAACATGTTAAAAATTTTTTCTAGGAAAAAACCTATTATTTGGATTTACATTAATTGCAATGGGAAAAATTGATTCGGATTACGAAATTTTCGGATAAAGAACAGGGTCAAGAAACGGATTGTGTTCGTGAACCGAGGTATCACTCTATAACTCATTTCCTATGGCTAAGATCTTCCGGTCTTATATTTACGTTAAAAATGCGAGTTTCATTTACTTCAGTACTACTGCTCCAAGAGATAAAATAAAATCAATTCATTTACATTCAATTTTTCCCAAGTTTTCTTCTTTTAAAAATTAGATATTCGAAGGCTGGGGTGTAAATGCCCATCTATAATAGTAAATCTAAACGATTATTCTTCGTTTATTAATCTTTTCGTGATTTTATTTTGCCTCAACGCGGGGCCAGATTGGTACAATCGATGCAATCGGCTTAGATCCGGCACTGAGCGGAAGTATTTTATACTTTGCCTAAATAGAATCAGTCATTCTATATGATGCCTAGGCATTATATACAATGTCTAGGCAAAGTATATACAGTATAATATTAATAGTTTCATACTTTGCCTAAAAACGCCAGCCATTTTATATTCTATACAATGCCTGCATTTCCTACTTTGCCGGTAATATATACAAATAAAATACAGTATATATCTCAAATAGTTCCTCGCCAACTTTTCAATTTTTAATTATTGTTACACTGATATGTATTAAGTATGAAGTCTCTACACTTGTCTATAGAATAAATCTCTGGAGGACCATTGAAAAGTTCTAGAAATCCATAAATTTAAGGGGTGTTGGGCAGAAATTATGTTTTTGAATCTCAAATTGTAAAAATTCGTTAAATAATTATGAAGTGATCATATATCAATTAAAACATAATGGAATACATAATAATCAGCAAAAATATATATTTCTCAAAAGATGATTCTCAGTTGATTTAAAAAAGTAAACATTTTGTTAACTTCAATTTGAAAAAGTGCTCAGTTAATTTGTAATTCTGAATCAAATATTCGTCAGATATTTTTGTTGATTGCTTATTTTGATCCTTGGTAAGGCATAAATTAAACTATAATGATAAAACAATTACTTTTTCCAATCGGATTTTATAAACATGTAAGTATTGTTCGCGACAAAAATAAAATTACCAAGTTTCTATTTAATGTGTGTTTACAAAAATCGGAAAATACGTAAAACAAAGTGTTCAGAGCAACATTCCATAATTTCGTAAGTCTAGGTTTGATTTTTTTAGTGTAATTAAGCCACCATATCGCACAAGGGATAAACAGTGTGTCCGTAAAGTCATGGTGCACTTTTGACCGGTCACAGGAAATCAACGAAACAAGATAGAAATGTGAAATCTTCACCGAAAAAACTCTCCAAGTTTCCGTAGTGTGATGTGCAAGCGTCTGCACATCATACTACGCCATTCGTGAGTTTCTGGATACAACATTTCCCCTGCGGTGGATAGGCAAGGGTTACTAAGCCATTCGTGAGTTTCTGGATACAACATTTCCCCTGCGGTGGATAGGCAAGGGTTTGTCAAGCCATGGCCACCACGATCCCCGGATCTGACGCCCTTAGACTTTTACTTATGGGGTGCAAGGGTTTGTCAAGCCATGGCCACCATGATCCCCGGATCTAACGCCCTTAGACTTTTACTTATGGGTTATGTGAAGCAACATGTGTACAACGAACGTATCAAGTTCCTCGCCACCTGAAAACTTATATTCTTTCCTTCTTACGTTAGTAATATTAATTATTCTCAATTGATCAGTTTTTAATAAACCGAATTCTTTAATGAATCTTATAATATATTTCAAACTGCATTATACTTGTTTCGTTGATTTCCTGTGACCGGTCAAAAATGCACCATGACTTTACCACTTATAGGCTTGAAGAATAGAACTTTTGAGAGTTGAAAACTCTGACAAGAAAACACTGAATAGAAACTTGGAGAGTTTTCCTTTTATTCGGTGAAGATTTCACATTTCTATCTTGTTTCGTTGATTTCCTGTGACTGGTCAAAACTGCACCATGACTTTACCACTTATAGAGTTCATCACAGTCTGGCCAATACCCATGATGGAGTCAATCGAAAGATTGAAAGATGGGATTCAACGGGCCGGGCACGGACTCCTCCTGAAAAACTGGAGGTGTAGGATCCGGATTTAAACCCGGTCCTCCAGATGGTAAAACACAGCTTTACCACATAGCCATCCGGCCGATTATAAGGATAGGACTAACGAGAGTCCTAGAAATTTTGAATTTAGGAACTCCTCCTAAAAAACTGGAGGTGTGGGACCCGGATTTAAACCCGGTCCTCCAGATGGTAAAACACAGCTTTACCACGTAGCCATCCGGCCGATTATAAGGATAGGACTAACGAGAGTCCTAGAAATTTTGGATAATTATTCATAAATTTATATTTAACCAGTGGCGGCCCGCCCATAAGGGCTGCAGGACTGCAGCCCTCCCACCAAAATGAAAACATTTTTAAATTATTATAGCTATTACATTACTATACAATTATTTTACAAAAACATATTTTTTCCGTTCGTAGTATATTTATTTTTGAATTGTAGGTACTAGGTACCTCGATAGGCGCTCTGTATGTGTGTATTGTATGAGTCAGTGCGATTGCGTACTCATCAGGGCTGCAGTCAGTGCAGACCGAGTCACACCGCATAGTCAGTGTATTGAGCAGGTGGGGGTAACCCGTGATATACGTTTTTGTGATATGTATATCGTGGGCTGCAAACATTGCAGTCCGCACTACGTATTTTAGCTACGTATTTTATTATAATTTTTTTCAGCCCTCCCTCAAAAATCATCCACGAGCCGCCACTGTATTTAACTACAAATTCCATTGTTAATCCGCGTAATATGTTGAAAAGAATACCTGTACGAAAATTTTTAATATATTTTTATCATCAATTATTCTACTGTAAAGTATTGAATTTAGGATAATTATTCATAAATTTATATTTAACTACAAATTCCATTGTTAAGCCGCGTAATATGTTGAAAAGGATACCTATACGAAAATTTTTAATATATTTTTATCATCAATTATTCTACTGTATTGAAAAATTAGATTTCAAGCCATCATTTTGTGTTTTTCATCCACTGCCGAATATATTTCGTTCTTAGTATATTTATTTTTGAATTGTAGGTACTAGGTATTTCGATAGGCGCTCTGTATGTGTATATTGTATGAGTCAGTGCGATTGCGTACTCATCAGGGCTGCCGAATATATTCTTCTGTTCTGTTTCTGTTTATCTAGTTCTTAAAGGAAGGTATCAGTTATAGAAAAGATTTATTCTTCTCTTAATTTATAATAATGCTATCAGGAATTAAATTAGAAATCAAAGTTTAACACTTTCTTATGTAATCCTTCTATGATACCCGAATTTATTCAATCTGAAAATATTACCTCAAGTGCTAACCTCATATTTATTTCTGTAGCTGTTTTCGACTTGTTCTAAATAAACTGTTTTAAATATAAAGAAATTTATTTAAATGAAAATATTTAATAATGAAATTTAAAATTTGATTAAGTATGGAGTCTTAAGTATGGAGTTATTATGTACAACAGAAGGTTTTTTTGAATCTCCTCTTCCATGTAATTCGGATTGTTATAACATTTTTAAAATTTTTAAAAATTATCTCCGTATTGCTCGCCAGAATAATTTTGCTTTCGAAGAGGAAAATCACTTTATTATTCTTGAAGGCTTTAGAAGAAATTATGTATAAATCTGAAGCCACTATTTAACATTCCCAACTTAACTACTGTTTACTGAGCTAATTATTTTATCTAATTGATTTTTCAATTTAATGCATAATAAAATTTTAAGTATAAATCTGAAGCCACTATTAACATTCCCAACTTAACTACTTTTTACTGAGCTAATTATTTTATCTAATTGATTTTTCAATTTAATGCATAATAAAATTTTCCTTAAGCTGAAACTATGAAACTAATAAAACTGGAGAAATTTCGAAATAAAGTAAAAATCCATTATTTTTAAATTTATGATTTTTACTTGAAACGATCGATTAATGGATTCACGAATCTTTTTACTAAAATCGATATGTTGTCTAGAAATTAAGTGATATAAATCTGAAAATAATAATTATATTTCTGAATTAAATTAAAATTTTCTTTAAGTTGTGATCCGCATGATGGGGATCCCAATTTTACAGAAAATTTAAGATTAATTCAGAAATATAATTCTTATTTTCAGATTTATTAGAAAGCTATACAAATTCAGAAATTACTTGAAACGAATTAGATTCACGAATCTTTCTACTAAAATCGATATGTTGTCTAGAAATTAAGTGATATAAATCTGAAAATAATAATTATATTTCTGAATTAAATTTAAATTTTCTTTAAGTTGTGATCCGCATGACGGGGATCCCTATTTACAGAAAATTTAAGTTTAATTCAGAAATATAATTCTTATTTTCAGATTTATTAGAAAGCTATACAAATTCAGAAATATATCTGATAGTATTCAATTAAAGATATTATTTCTAATGTAACTATGATATTTACATGTGGAAATGAAAGTTGCATGTGGAAATGCAGTATGTCCGGTAAATAAAATGCAGTTTGAAATATATTATAAGATTCATTAAAGAATTCAGTTTATTAAAAACTGATCAATTGAGAATAATTAATATTACTAACGTAAGAAGGAAAGAATAGCAAATTCAGAAATATATCTGATAGTATTCAATTAAAGATATTATTTCTAATGTAACTATGATAGTTACATGTGGAAATGAAAATTGCATGTGGAAATGCAGTATGTCGGGTTGCATGTGGAAATGCAGTATGTCGATTTTTGAAATCTAATTTTTCAATACTTTACAGTAGAATAATTGATGATAAAAATATATTAAATATGAAATGCAGGCATTGTATAGAATATAAAATGCCTGGCGTTTTTAGGCAAAGTATGAAACTACACTGACAGAAAAAAAATCCCAACACCAAGAAAGACTTGTGTTAGATAAACAAAATTTGGTAGGCGTGTTTATACATCTGAAAGATGACATCGATTCAAATTTCGCGCTTTTCGCATAAGTGTGGCGCTAGTA
>AYEL01063773.1:0-34573 GCA_000484575.1 Olivierus martensii
TTTAATCAATTAAACATGTTAACTACACAAATGCATTGTCCAAATTTCATTACTCTACAATAATTTTTTCTTGGTGTTGGGATTTTTTTTTCCGTCAGTGTATTAATATTATATATACTTTACCTAGGCATTGTATATAATGCCCAGGCATTATATAGAATGACTGATTCTATTTAGGCAAAGTATAAAATACTTCCGCTCAGTGCCGGATCTGCAGGATAAAAAAATAATAATTAGGTATCTATTTTAATGCTTCATTAAAATAAGTACCTAATTATTAACTTCTAGCAATCTCCCCTGAGTTCACTTTCAACACTGGGCCACTGATACTCATGCCTCACCCACTAACTATAGAAAACCAATGATCTGATGCTTCTTTGACTTCTGGATCCTTTCCATCACGCTTTCTTTTGGATGATCTTCTGGAATTTCTTTCTGTAATGCCCACTCCTCACACAGTTGATTTTCTTGTTAGAATTTCTTTCTGTAATGCCCACTTCTCACGTAGTTGATTTTCTTGTGACTTCTGGATCCTTTCCATCACGCTTTCTTTTGGATGTTCCCGGAATAGATCCTTTCCATCACGTTTTCTTTTGGATGTTCCTGGAATTTCTTTCTTTAACGCTCACTCCTCACGCAGTTGATTTTCTTGTTGTAGGAGATGGTCTATGGTAGATTTTGATATACCAGTTATATCAGCAAGTCTACGATGGCTTGTATTAAATGGCTGGCTTTTAATTTTATCCAGCAAAGCAATTTTGCTTGAAAGTGTAAAATCATTTCTTGGCATCTTGGCAAAGATTTAAAAATTTTAAATAAAATTGACACTGTAAATGAATATTGATAGTTACAGTATATAGTAACAGTAGACTCTTAAGCAGACAAATACTTGCCAGATTTACAACAATAGATAACTGGTTCGCATCATGCTAGTGTTGCAAAATAATAGCGTATGTAGTGTTGACATACTTCCTAAAAATTCCTAAAATATATCAAAAATTGTTAAATTCCTTTTCTGCTACTGTCCCAATAAGCAAAAAGTTATCCCAATTAAACATTTAAATTACGTATTAGTTTACTAGTTTGATTTCCATTCTTTGATATTTGGCCCAATTAAGCGACTGCCCTAATTAATCAGTGGCCCGATTAAACAGAATCGACTGCATACACTTTTCAAATTCAAAATCTAGAAGAGATATTTAGGATTATGATACATAATATTGTTCATTGTCAATATGGGCATATTATTACAACACATTGATTTTTATTCTGTTCTTCTATGGAGCCATAGGAGGTCCAATTTTTCTTTTATTCTATATTGTCATCATCAAATTGTATTGACCATTAAAATAAAAAGTACACGTCTTATCTATATTATTCTAATAAGTTTTGAAGAGTTTATTTAGATTAAAATATAGTTTATAGTACAGCAAATACTTCACATCAATATAAGCAAGTTCTTATGTTATCTTTTTTTCATCTGGCTGTCCATTTTAAAGGGAATTTTATGATATTTATATCATAATAAATTAAATCTGTTTTTTTTTTTTTTAATTCCCAGTTCAAAATAATTCATATATCAAATTTTACTAAGTATCACATTTTTGTGGTATTTAGTAAAATTTAATTCAAACTAAACTATCTTTAATAATTTGAAATCTATAAAGAACCAAACCCATATCTTTCCTTATTTCTGTTTATCTCCTATTTATTTACTGAATATTTTATTTAGTTAAAAATAAACATACTCACACTCCCAATTCAATCTTTTCAAAAACAAAATGATTTCACCTTTGGGAATGCATATCATGAGGTCATCCAATCTGAATAAAGTCACTGCCAAACTGGGATTTCATAATAGAGTTAAGGAATTCTCTCTTTTTGATTGAAGTGTATGCATTATAAATATAATGCTAATTTATAATAATTGTAAAGATGAATGACTTGATTACTAGTAATATTCTGTGAGCAGAAATAGAAATTACCTAAAATGATTAAATGAGCTTGAATATGAGCTTGCCATGCAAGTTGCTTATTTAAGATGATAGTGACTTTGATGCAGTCGAGATGGTGCGAATCAAAAGTTGCATTAGGCTTAGTAATATTGTTGAATTGTCAAGCAATTAGATAAATATTTTCTTGTAGCATGAGTGGAAGTTTATACTTTAAATAATTTAAGGTTTATTTGATAACTGGATTATTATTTAATAACTTTATTGTTGTTCTTAGTTGTTTGCTTGATAATTAAACAAGTCATATTTTACTAACATGTTTATTGCTTTTATTATTGTTTTGAAAAAATAAAAAGTTATAGTATAGTATGGTATTGGATAATAAACAATATATTTTCATAGCAAACACTTAATATTTAAATTTTAAGTTGCAGTAAATAAATAAAAATTAATTTAATTATACAGTAATATCCTGCTTAACGTGAAGGATGCATTCCAAATTTTCATAACGTAAAATGAAATAACATTAAACAGGGTATGTCTTTGCAAAAAAATAGAGGATTGGTGAAAAATAAATACAATTTATTACATTTTATGAAATTCATTTAATATATAACTTAGAATTACATAAATAATACAAAGATTTGAAAAATTACAAAAAATTTTTTAAATTTGAAAAAATATTTTTTCATCAATTTTTTACAGAAAAATATTTAAAATTTGAATAACGTTAAACAGGGTAATGTTAAGCAGGGTATTACTGTATATTATTTATAATATGAATTCAGAATTTGTTTAATATCAAAATTTTTGAAGTTATAATTAAATGATTTCTAAGATAATAAGCATTGTATACAATAAATTTTATGACTTACCTGTTTTCCATCTGTTTCAGGTCTAAGTAAAAGTAAAATCTCTCTTAAATTTTTATATGTTGTTGAATGTGATAAATATATTTCCAATAATTTCAGTAGCAAACCTAGCAATTATTAAATGTAACATAATTAAATAATATAAACTCATGAAATATGTATTTCTTTTTTAATCAGATTTTTTTTCTAGAAAATAATTAAAGGATGAATTTATCTAAAATGTATTTTATAATTTAAGAATAAATGATAAATCATTACCACTTTAAAAAAAAAAAATAATTTTAACAAACTAGAAATAAATTGTAATCATTTCAATCATAATAATTATTCAAGTCATTAAATATATATTGTGGGCCATTTTGTAATATTTAAAAATTTTCATCATTAAGTACATTTCTAAAAATAATTATATATTAATTGAAATTTATTTCTTTTATAAATATCTTCATTTAATTTCTCTTTTATTTAAACTGCTTAACTTATATTTGTGTTTAATTTTTTTTAATCATATATATATATATATTTTTTTTAAACACTGCTTTTTCTCCTTTAATATTACTAACAAAACAATAGCACTTATCACAGTTGAGGTTTATCTTAAGTTTTCTTACTAGTTGAATATCTATGGCTAACGTTTTTGGTATTCATACCATCTTCAGGCCAAGATGTTCTAACAAAGATTCGAACATTCTAACAGTTCGTTTACAGAATCACAACAAAAAGTCAAAAAACAAACATCAAAAAATAAACAAATAAAAAATCGTTGCTAAGTTACAGTTTCTTAGGCAACCCATTGATATCTTATAGATAACTAAATAAAATGAATGTAAAATCCAGTTGTGGTTGTTTTTATGTGCACTACAATTGTTGGTTCCTTCTTACTTTTTTTAACGCATATTTCCAGACTGTAGGTAGTTCCGTCACTGTTCTGTCATTTAATAACTTATTATTTTTTCGTTTCCTCATTATTTCTAACATTTCCACTGTATATGCTTGGGTTTTCTTTCTGACCCTTCATATCACTTTGGCATCTTCCCATTGTATACATAAGTCTGTTGAGTAAGCTTCCATTGCCAAGGCTGTGTTGGTTTTATCTTTAGTGATGTCCTTCTTATGTTCTTGCAACTTTTGGGCCAGGGTTCGATTGGTCACCCCTACATACATTGCAGCTTGTTATGTTTTTCTGTCTACTACCAGTATTTCATATACTCCTTGTTTTTCAGTCTCTTTCCATGGGTCTTTTTCATTTCTTAGCAAATATAATTTTTAGCACCGCGTGCGCGTCACGTGACATTATTTGCCTTAAATTAAGCCGACATCGTACCAGACAGGAAGTGACATCACAAAACGTTAAACAGCTATAATTTTTTATGAAGCCTCAAATCGAAAAACGTTTCTCTAGCTTTTTTGCTTAGAATGATCTCATCTACCAGCCTGTGAAGTTTGGCACACCATTTCTGAAACACCCTGTATATACTAGTAATTTCAAATAATCAATTTTAAATTAACTTTGGTTACATTTGCAAATAAATAAATATAATTTATTGCAATTATGTTTTACAGAACATGCAATATTAATTTTAAATTTTTGTAAAAATTCTATGCTTGAAGTTTGAGTGAATAAGATGAGGAAGCCTTCTGTGTAAGCTGAAATATTTCTTATGTTTTTAAAATGAAATTAAAATTTTTTTGGTAACTAATTAGTAAGGATTTTTTAGATTTATAAAATACTTTTATTATATTAAAAAATTTAAATATATTTACCTATTGTTTTACAAGCAAGTTTATGATGATGTGTAAAGCATTTTAAAATAGTAGAAACAATGCCAACTTGACAGCAAATAATTCTACTATGAAGATCCATTTTACATATATTTAATAATCTATCAATACAAGATGATTGTAGTTCATGTGATTCTAAATTTGGAAGCCAATCAATTATAGCTACTGCAATTTCTCCATTTCTAATGCAAATAGAAGTATTTTCTGAAATGTTATCTGCAGCCTATTAAATTAAAAAAATAGATATATCTTAATGATATAAAACACACATCTACATTTAATGAGATAAACCAAGCCAAATTAACTATTTATCCAAATTAAAAATAACTAACATTATTGTTATAATAGTTTATTCTAATTACTTATGTTTAAAAGAGATTAAGGAAAATTAGAAGATAATTATTAAAGAAGTATTCTCAAAAATACCATCAAATACTTATAGCATATCCTTGTAAATTATATTTAAACAGGAAAATAAAATATTAAATCACAATAAGGAAAGCAAATTACAGTAGATCCCCAACTTATGAAGTTAATTTGTCTCAAAAAAAAAATTCAGTTTAAATTGAAAGCCACATAATTCCAACAATGCTTAAATCTGATATATATGAATGGGTTCATAAGCCAATGGAATGATCAAATGAAATTTATAATCTTTAACCACAGATAAGAAAATTTAAGGCCATAAGTGATATTTCAGCAAAATTTTAAATTGTTTAATGAATTTTTATTAGTGTTTTATGGAAATTTAACAAAAATTAAAAGACTTATGTATCGACTTATCCCTGAAACTGCATAAATCAAAACAGTATAAGTCAGGGACCTACTGTACTATAAAACTCTAATAGCTAATAAAATATAGATTTTATTAGATTATTAAAAATTAGTAGATTAAATATAAGATTAAACTTATTAATCAAATAGAAAATAATTTACTATATGCTAATCCAAGATTTGACAACTAATTAGTAAAATTTCAGTTGGTTATCTGAATCAAATCCATTTTGAAAACTATCAAATATCAAATCTCCAAGTTTTGTTGTTTTTATTTTATTAATATCTTCAATTATTTTAATCATTCATTTAAAACAATGTTTTCTAAAGTGAATGAAAATACATATATAACTTATGAAATATATAACTCATGTACTGGGATATTTTTATGTTTACTAGCTATCAATTTGTCAAACCCACTAATTTAACAAAGTTACATTAGTGTCAGATTATTGAAATTATACTGAAGAAGCAGAACCCAAACTTTTTATTCTCTCTGTTTTATTTATTTTGAAGATTTATTTAGTTAAAGAAAAAACTTCATAATTTTCATTTAATATTTCAACTTTGTAATAAAAAACTAAAAATATCTTTAGTATCTTTGAACATACAACTTTCTGTATTCATAGATATATTTAAGTAGATTCCAAAACTTAATATTGAATGTGTACAAAAGTTCTTATGCACGCATCAGAATTCAATGTTGGATTGTTATGACATGTATGTACTGGGATATTTTTATATTTAGTATCTATCAATTTGTCAAACCCACTAATTTAACAAAGTTACATTAGTATCAGATTATTGAAATTATACTGGAAGAAGTGGAACCCAAACTTCAACTTGTACATATCTGCTAAACTCTTGCTTATTCCTGAACTTTTTAAGACACACTGAATGTTACTTTCAACAAATCATTCATATTATTTCACTGCTGGCTAGGGTTGTCATGTCTAGCATTCAATAATCTCGTACGAAATTCTGGAAATTCTCGTATTTTTGAAATAATTCTCGTACTTATCATTAAAACATATTGAAAGGATTAGTTAAAGAAAGAAATGTGGTTAAACATAATAAAATAAATTTTTTCTTAAATTTAGAAATATTAATGTATCTAATAATAAACATTTTATTAGTTTTGAAACATGTACCGTACACTAATTATTAATGATTTTTTTTTATATAATTAACATTTATGTTATGTTGAAAACTTTTTTAAACGAAAATTATTTATTTATTAAAATTAACATTCTTCATCAAATAAAATTTCTGTTGGATCAATTTCATCTCCACTATTTTTCCATTGGTAGCAGTTTTGTACATGCATTGATTCATTTTTGCTATCATAGCAGAAGTAGGTATGAAATTTACACATAAACCATCAGAATCTCTTCCTCCTTTCACTGCTTCTGAAGCTAAAATTGTTCCATTAACTGTACTAATATTTAACCTATTTCGAATTTTGGTTTCCATGTGGTTTATTTTGCTAAACACTCCCTCACAATCTGCATTAGAATGTGGTAAACTTAAAACTGCCAAAGCAAATTTTACCATCTATAAATTCAGTTTCTCTTGTATCTATATCTGGTTCCAAGAGTTTTGCCCAAAAGATAAGTCTGGATCATGAATTTAATGGATACCATCAGGAAGTTGTGTATATGGTTGAGGCAAATTGCGCCATTGATTGTCAATTTTCTGCAGAGTTTCTAAATCTTCGGATGGAATGATTCTGATCATAATTGAAGTTAAAGGAAGAATGCTTTGTTTTGTCTCTCTAAATTTTCTCGATAGGGCATTCTGTGATTTCAGAAAATGGAGTTTGGAAAGCACTAAATCCGTCATATGATATCACTTTTGAATCTCTATAGCTCCTATCTGTATAAAATGCATAATAAATATTCTTTGGATATGTACATTATAATAGTATTAAAAAATAAACATAAAAATAAATTCCTACTTACCATTAAAAATTTTCTGCAGTTTTTAAAAAACTGATTTTTCATAGGATTCTTAGGATAAACTTTTTCATAATTGGTAACAGATGTAGAATTAATAAATTGGGCTACTTTAATGTCTAAATACATTTGAGAACTTTTTAAATGATAATCTTCATTGAGTGGATCAATATTTTCTAATGGTGTTGAATAAACATAATTCTGTTCCATAAATGTGAGAAGCAAGTCTTGGTATAGCTTTATAATTTTTTCTTGTAATTCTGTTATGACTACTTTTTTTGCTTTGAAAGTATGTATTAAATGCAATAAACTTAGGGAGAGAAAATCTAGGAACATAAAATATAATTTTATAAATGGATCATTTAGGGCTTTACAAATATCTTCAGTTGTCTTGAGCTTATCGACAAGACATACATTATTAAAATATAATATGAGTGGATTCCATTATTCCAAGATTCATTTGACAACCATTGTCAATGATAACCATTGAATCTGCAATGGATGTAATATTTTGTGTGGGTCCACTTTGCAAAATGATTGAAATTTTGCGAAAGAACATGTCGTTTATTGCTAAATTTAAAATGTCCATAAATGTTTCGTGCAAGATCTTCACATAAATTTGGTATAGCTTCTTTGCAAGCAGCACTTGCAGACAAATGTGTGGAATGACATACACATTTAATTATTATTATACCAGGAAAATTTTCTCTTAGTCGACTAGAAACCAAATTACGTTCGCCCATCATCACATTACATCCATCAGCTCTGAATCCAATAAAATTTTTTTTTGGTATTTTAAAATCCTCGAATGTTTTCATTAAACCTTCATACAATCTGCCTCCAGTCGCACCTTCTTCAATATTTTGATCAGATGTTGATCCATCAAATAATTGATAAAGTTCCCAAAATGTCGATTCAACTCTTTTTGTTTCAGAATCAAAATATCTAACAACAACACAAGAACTTTTAATAGTCCCAATATTGGTAGATTCATCGATCATTGCACTAAATTTAACATTTCTTAATTTCTCTGCTAATGCTTCCTTATGGGCCTTACCTATTACATTTGTTGTAACTTTAGTGGCTTTTACTCTGCTCATTTTTAAATGCTGTGCTACTTCATCCTTTGCACAAATAGTTGTAATTAAAGTTGCTAAATGATCTGCACAGCGAAATGATAAATTATGTTCTGCAATAAATGCAGCAATTTTTATTTCAGCGATTTTCACTTCATCTGAGATAGTTGGTGATTTCTTTTTCATAAATAAACTGATAGATGGTTGATTGATGGCAGCATCTCCTATTAATTTTCTATGACTTTTACTATTTGCGTGATTTTTTAAATTAGTATATTTGGCTACAAGAGTCGCATCTTTACAGAATCTGCATTGTGCCTTGTAAATATTATCTGGATGCTTTTTTAACCAATCTTTAAGAAGAGAATCTTTAACCTTTAACACTCCTCAATTTAAAAACTAAACTTCCTTTTACACTCCAGTAAAATATGACCTTGAAACTTGAAATTCGATATTTAGATATAACTTTTTTACTTTTGAATTTTTTGGCACGAAAAAAATTGGATTTTGTTGTCTATATACTGTGTCCTGGTATCGTTTTTTAATTTTAGATATAGGACCAAAAAAAAAAAACGAAACAATTAGGCCTAATTTGCATATGTAAACAATACAAAATTTTTCAAATTATTGTTTATATATTTACATTCTTGATGATATTTAATCGGATAAAAAAAATGTTTATATATTTACATTCTTGATGATATTCTGCAATGATACCAAATACTTCATAATTCTAAAAAAATTTTCCAATTAACAAAGACAATTTATATTGTAACTTAACACCACTCGGTGAAATCTGATATCTCTATGTAAACAAAGAATCGTCTTCTCCCTCTCGCGGATGAAATACAGTATTCTACTACTTAAATAATTGTTTATTAGTCGTTTTTCTTCGTATTTTCTTATAATAATGTGTAATAAATACATTTTATTTTATAACAATGTATAAAAATCTTGACTTTGTTGAAAATTTACTTTTTTTAATAAATATTGCTATAGTTTGTATACGTAGCTATCATCATGCCATCTGTATGCCAGATTTAGCACTGATTTTTTATAAATTATCCCTTTTTATACATTTTTTACTAAAGATTTGTCTCAGAGTCTTTTAAAAATGGCGGACAGTGAATTATTTCTCTGTATTTTGTCATTCTAAGTCATTAATTTTTATATGTTGAATTATTTCTCTGTATTTAGTCATTCTAAGTCATTAATTTTTCAAAAAATATTAAAAATATATAATAATTATTTCTCTGTATTTAGTTATTCTAAGTCATTAATTTTTCAAAAAATAGTTAAAATATAATAATAATAGCACATTTTTAAACAGTGTGTACGGGTTGTCACAACTCTCCCTTAATCAACATAATGTAACTAGCCCATAGCCTGAGATTATGTAGTTCACCTTGGATGAACTAAGCTGCCGAGTTCTAGGAGTGCTATACGAAGTGCGCGTGCCTAAGGAGCCGAGTTGGAGGAGCGTTAAAGGTTAAACCATTCTTCTCTAAATCTTTCTGTTTTCTGTGTTTCCCTTTCTCAAATTTTTCCAGTTTGCCTCTAATTAACCGTAGTTATTTAGGAGTTGATGATAATCCTGATTGTGAATTCTCTCTATCACTATCGCTACTTTCCATAATTTAAATTTTTAACTAACTTTTTGGTAGAAATTAGATATATACTGTGACTGTAGCCATAAATAAAACCAAAACTATAGTCAAAGTAACTAAAGACACATTGGCATATTCCATTTAAGTTGTATTTAGGGGTGATAAATACCTTTAACGCTACTGATGGGGTAAAATACTTTTAACACTAGCTGGTAATCATTTAAATAATTACCAGCTAATTGTGCAAAAACACAATTAGCTGGTGGAGGGACCTGCAGTGTTTTAAATAAACAAGTCCAAAAAAATACTTTACAAAATATACATTATTTTTAAGGTTTTCAATTTTTCAAATTTATCAACGTAATATAATTACATTTATGAAATAAGTAATTTTTTAAGCAATTCAGTCAAAACAATTAACAATATGTTGATTTTATACACACCTAATAAATGATACACAATTCATTGATATGTAATTCATTTATTTCAGAATTTCTGACAATTTGAAAATAAATTATTATTATTATTATTATTATTTGTTTTTACTATAATTTTTTCAATTTTATTATTAATTTTTGGTTTTACTATGTTAATTTTTCATTAACTTGATTATTATTCAGAACTGGATAATAAATCAATTCCATTTATGCTGATTTCAGCTGAGTCAAATTCTTCAACTTCAGATATATTACTGCTGTCGTTATTTTTATTGTTAAAATTAGTAATTTCAATTAAAATGATAAAACTTGATTGATTTTTTTAAGAAATTGTCAATTGTACCAACAGCAATCCAATATTTCTCTGATATGTTTTTATAAGTTTAAGACACGCTTGCTATCAATGGCGCCGAGACGGGGGAAGAGGGGACAAATTCCCCGAGCCCGTAGAAGATTGAGGGGCCCGGGGCCACTTCCTAACAATAAAAATTTTTCTACTTTAAAAATTAAGTAATTGCTCATTATAAGATATATAGAATTGAAACCGTATTATAAAAATATAAGGCAAAGAAAAATCTTTGTATTCTAAACAGTTAAAATAAAAATTAATTATGATAATTAGACGTAAGGGTTTCATTTAAACAGAGAAGGAATGATAGACAGACAGGGCCCACAACAAATTTTTTAGAGGAATGGGCTATATACAGTGGAATACGTTTATAACGAAACAAATGGGACAGGAAATTTTTTACATTATAATCGACATGAAAAGAAAATTTTTTAAAAAATTTGGATTTCCCAAAATTAGTTCATAAGCCTATGATGTTATTTTTCAAAAAAATCGATATTTTAAAGGTTTTTTTCAAAAATATAATTAAAAAATAAAATTCGTCGAACCTCAATTTCCTCAAATTGCATATAGTACTTTTTAATTAAACAGAATTTAAAGTGAATAAAATTTTGAATAATATGTGTATAAAACATATGTAGTATGTATGGTTTTGATTATCTTACAGAGGAGAAAACAAAAAAAATAAAGGGCCCAAAACCTGGTTCATACCTGAGCCCGAGATTTCTCTCGGCACCCCTGCTTGCTATATATTTGTATAGTGAATATAATTGAGTTTTATTGAAAACTTTTATTATGGTTACATTATTACAAAATTACTTATTATAGTAATGTGATAAATATACTTGTATTATATTGATAAATTTGAAAAATTGAAAATTTAAAATACTTTAATGTAAATTTTGTAAAATTTTTCTGGATTACATTTACTTAAAACCCTGCAGGCCACTCCAGCTGTGAAAGATACCCTATATTGTTAGCTGATAATTGTTTCAAATGATTTGTGTTAAAAAGCACTTTATTCTATCTTACTACTTATTGCCTCTAAAAACAACTTACATGGAATATGCTTACAAGTCCTCTTTACTTGGACGAACTACACTAATTGATTAATTAAAAACAAAGGGAAAACTAAGTATATAAATTTAAAGATTATTTTTTGGTTGAAGAAAAATTTTAAAATTTTTATTCTTAAAGAAATCTGAAAATTATCGTAAATCTCGGGTAAGAGATAGACATATGCTCATACCTCATACAGATATCCAAAATTATTGTATGTTTACGAGAATTCTCGTGCATATGGAAACCTTGCTGCTGGCTCTATATTCAACATGTTTATTCCTATTCATTGTAGCAGTCAGTTATATTACAGAGATTACAAATTTCAAAACAGTAAACAGTACAGCATATAAATACAATTTTAGATTGGACAAGTTGTGCTGAATGAAAATTTCCAAAGAATTGTGAGTAACATTAAAAGGCTGGAGCAGTCAACATCTTGGCCACTCCTGATATACAGGGTGATTCAGAAAGGTTGTGCCAAAATTTACAGACTTTTAGAGGATAAAATTCTGAGTAAAAAAGTCTAGTCATGTTTTTTTTATTTGAGGCTCCGTTTAAAAGATATAAGGCAAAAGTTTTGTGACGTCATTTCCAGTTCAATCAAAAAATATTTTAAAAATATGTTCATTTGCATTTTTAAAATCATCTATAAATTTTAACTACTTAAAAAGTATCCTAAAAAAATTAGAGCATCGAGAACATATTGTTTATTAAATTAGCAACCGATTATTTAAATGAAATGTAATTGTTTTACAAATGCAAAATTCATTTTCGAGCATAATCATTTTTTGAATGTTAAATTAAACTAACTCTTTCTGGTTTGGTAGTTGTGTATTGCTTAATACAATATTTTTGAGAGGGTTATGGATCACTATTCTTATGCAGAATTGGCAGATATGCACCTCATTTATGGGCACAAAAATGTGAATAGTAGAATAACGGAACGTCTGTACAGGAGAACTTTTCTGCAACGCAGATGTTTGTCCAGATTTTATTTTTGTAAATAGGAACATAAACAAGCACTATAAGCAAGGTATTCAAAGATTTTTAATCATGAATAATTTTTAATGATAGATTTTTAATATTAGTTTACCATATATGATACATATATGTTATTAATGTAGGCTCTTATGCTAGTTTACCAAAATTGTTATTGTTAGAATTTAGATGCATTCTCTTTCTTAAATTTTTAAATGTAAAGATTGTAAAAACCATTTAATTCAAATATGTTAAAATCTTTGTTCTATTATTCTAGTATTTTTAAAATTTGTTTGATAACGATATGAGATTTGTAGAATGCCTTGTAGAACTGATGATGGACTCTAATCCAGTCCGAAAACGTTATTCATGATTAAAAATCTTTGAATACCTTGCTTATAGTGCTTGTTTATGTTCCTATAGACAGTTAGAGCAAGAGTTTGTGTTTATTTTGTTTATTTTTGTAAACATCAAACATTTCATCTAACATTATTAATTAATTAAAGTTGCATTAATTTGCAAGGGGTCCATCATCAGTTCTACAGCACTTAACAAGGCATTCTAGGGTAGAATGCCTTGTTAAGTGCTGTAGAACTGATGATGGACTCTAATCCAGTCCGAAAACGTTATTCATTACTAAAAATCTTTGAATACCTTGCTTATAGTGCTTGTTTATGTTCCTATAGACATTTATAGCAAGAGTTTGTGTTTATTTTGTTTAAATAATTTTCATTAAACCAATGAAATAATCTATCATATTGTTACATTATTTACATTTATACACTAAGTTTCTTTTAGATTTTGCTATATTTAATATTAGAACCCTTTCTCTAGGAATCTTTTTTTTGAATTGTAGTCTATTTAGTTTTTACATCTGTTTCAACCAATATTTTGATATTTCACAAATGCATCTAGTTACTTACAATATAATAAAATGAATATTAAATAATTGACAGTCAATATGCAGTTTCACAATATCGCACAGTACAAATCTGAATAATGAAAGATATACCATAGTGGTCCTGATGTTCAGTTGCTTTTTCCAGACTATATTATTATATTGCTATATGTGTAGTTTTCTACATTTATTGTTCATGTTTGAAAAAGCATTTTTAATTAAAATCATGTTTTCTGAATAAAAGTGATATTCAAATGAATTTATATGTCACATATATTTCAGTCCATTTACATGAAAGTTCACTGTAAAATCTCCCACTATCCCATTAGGCCAGTATATCTCTTATTGATAGCTCAGAAGATCACTGGAATACTTGCATGGAAAGGCATAGGCCTAAAAAATAAAATAAGAGGAAAGGATTATTGAAATAAAATAAGCAACAAAATATTAAAATAGTATAATTTTACTTACAGTTAAAAGAAAGAATAATGTTATAATTATTTAGAATTAATAAAATATTGAAATGATTCTATTAAGAAAATTTTGTTATGCTTATTCCCAAAAGAAACAAATTTATATTACATTTGAGACACTGATAGACTGATAAATCTATCCAATAGTTATTGAAGAATTTATGTATATCAGATTTATATAATTATTACAGTTATTATGGTAAAATTAAAACAATATAATATGTGGCCATGTATAAATACAGGCTATGGAAGAATACACACATATGAATATGTAAACTATCCTATTTTAAATTTTTTATTTCATTATTGTATGGTATTTTCTACTGATATAATTTTCATTTTGTTATTAAAATGTTTTCTTATCAATATATTTCTCTTGTTTAAGAGAAAAAAGACACACATCAGTATTAAAATTGATCCCCAAAATCTGGATCAAAAGATTAATAAACTAGCTGCTCTCTTTATTAATAATTTATGGAATTTGAAAAAATATTTTTCAGTGAAGGAGAATCAAAATGGGAATAGAATATTGACTATTAGGTTAATGCAGGAAAAAATATTAGAGGAAAATATTCCTTTAGGATTAATCAAAAAAGGGAAAAGAACAAAATTAAAGGCCTGAGGAGAGAGAGGGATAAAGTATGACCTATATCCAGGGACATAAGATATATCACTGGGCCTGTCCTTCACAATCCTTCTACAGTTAATTAACACATAAAAAACAAATTATGAAAAGATGTCTGGGCCTGGGGAATTTTACCCCATCACATCCCTCTCTCATTTATCCTGCCTACATCTCACAGATAATATGAAATGTAGATTTACACTGTTTAAAAATTTTTAAATATTATAACTTGTTCTTTTCTATTAAAGTCTGAAAAGTATAAAATTATAAATTTGAATCACTAAAGAAACATTTGAATTAATATTTATTTTTTATTAGGATTAGTTGTTTTTGAAGAATTTAATGATAAACTACAAATTATCGATAAGAAAAAACAGCATTTAACAAATGCAGAAACATTATTTGAACTTAAAATTTCCTCTTGGCCAGATCTAATTTATATGCATGATGAAATGAATGGTTTAAAGAAACTGTTTGATATTTATTCAAAAGCAAAGGTAATTTTGTACCAAATAAAAATTATAATTTTATGCTAAATTTTGATTTAACCTTTTTATAAGTTTAAAAAATGAATAATTAATTTTTTTTTTATAACACTAATTATACATAAATATAGTGTATAATTAAAATTTAATGCTATATTTATGTTATTTTAAAAAAATAACATAAATATAGCATTTGTGTGGATTTGACTATTAATTGATTGTCTATGAAGAAAAATTAAATTGCTACTAATATAATATTAAAACTAACAGTTTATATAAAATTAACTGCTACTAGTAAATTATTTATTTTTTACTAATATTATATTCAAGATCTTCTGTGTACAACTGTGGCAGATTGTGAATTACACAAGGGTGCCTGATCAAAGAGGATGCCATCTGGAATTGGTAAGTTATAAAAATAAAAAAAAATTATTTTAAACTGATGGCATAGCCACATGCCTTGATTTTGTTAATTTTGTATGTTGTAATTATGAGTTGTATATTACAAAAGAATAAACAATGCAGAACTCTACATTCAATACACATTCAGTTTAAGTTGCTAGCTAAATTCTTTTGCTGCCAACTATTTTTTTTTTTAAATTAAGCCTAAATAACATGCAAAAAAAATTAAAAAATTAAAATTGTATAATCTCACTTAATTTTTGTCAAAATCTTTTGAAATTTTCAGTATTTATTGAAGATTTTGTTCTCTTTCTAACAATGTAAGCATTTTTATCAAAACTTTTTTTTTCATAACTTTGTTATATTTATGAGATTGGTAAAAACATACTTTTTTCTTTTTTATATAAAATTTTAGTCATCCAATGAAATAGTTGATATTTTTAGATAGTGACAAGTCCTCTGAGCCATGAATTAAGAAATTTGGCCAAAAATTTCAGAAATCATTCATAAAAAAATCACAAGTTATATAAAATTTATTAATTGAAGTTATGTCATATAATTATTAAAAAAATTACATGAATTCTTTGAAATATTGCTAATTTCACAAGTTATATAAAATTTATTAATTGAAGTTGTCATATAATTATTAAAAAAATTACATGAATTCTTTGAAATATTGCTAATTTTATTAAAATTTCATATTTCTTTATCATCTTCTTGTTTCATTTACACAATTTTTCATAGTACTTTTTATAAATTTTTTTATTTATATGAAGAAATCCTAACTTATGAAAATGGCATCATCTAGCACAAACAGTTATAATTTATATGTAACAGAAAGCCTTGGAGTACTTTCCAATTATTTTCTGTTCCACGAATTGGACTGCTACTGGTATATTGTATGTAACTCTGGAGCCAATGCCACTACCCACATGCAAAGTAAGCTTGGCTACAATTGGCTGATTTCAGCTTCACTCTCTTTTTTCCCTAGCATTCCATCATTATTTCCAACATGGCTACCGCTTGGCATAAAACAATCAATCTTTAACAGTATATGGGTGTTATAAAAAATATATAATGGTCTTTTATTGTTGTGTATTTGGATGCATGAACTTGTAAGGTAGAGATGATGTGTCTTTCCATGTATTTCCAAAGAATAAACAATTAAAAAAGAATGGGAAGTTAAATTGAGAATGAAATATAAGTTGTAGAATTCATCTTGTGTATGCAGTATACATTTTCTCAAGACCGATTACCGCACTTTAGAAGGTTATTAAACACTGCAAAATTTTATTAACTGAAATATAAGTCAATGAAATAAATCATGTTTGTTTTAAAACTGTTTGAAAATACTTTTAAGGCTATGAATATCAGAGGAAAAACATTAAATGTGGAACCATCCTATCACAAAATTTGCATATACGGTCATTTGAGACTGAAATGTCAAACAAAACATTCAAGCAGTTATGTGCAAGACAAAACCAACATAGGAAACAAAATCAAGTTTCTGAAGAAAGTAAATGATCTTTTTTTATATTTACTTCTAGTAATTTTTGATCATTTTATTAATATATTTTAAATATTATATGGTGCCATTAGTACAATTAAATTTGGAAAATCAAAATAAAGAATTTCCTGATAACATCATGACAACAGTGCATCCAGATTCCTCAGAAAAAACTGAAGAACCAATCTGCAAGAAATGTTTATAGAATCATGATAAGGTTGATGAAATGTGTCAATCAATTACTCAACTAAGAAACAAGATTCAGTCATCAGAAGAGTACATTTCTACTCTTAAACGGACTGTTGAAACTAACAAAAAAGGAACAGGAGTTATTAATTCACATTCATCAAATGAGAAGTGCCTTTTTTGCCCAGAATTTTGTTTCTGATAATAAGAAATTCAACTATTGGACAAGGTTAGCATCCTATTCATTATTTAAATCTCTGTCGTCATTTCTTGTAGCAGGAGACACTCAGACATCCATTAACTATATAGATGTTTCACCTTCATATTTACCAATTGAGGATCAATTTTTTTTTGTTTTGATCAAACTGAGGTATAACTGTGACTTTGAAGATTTAGGAGAAAGATTTTGCCAAAGTTCTTCAGGCTTATGTAGACTTTTTAAGGTGTGGATAAATGTTTTGTATATACGGCTGGGGTCACTGCAACTTTGGCCTCAGAGAGATGTATGATTGAAAAATGCACTGCATGGTTTTTTAAATCATTTTCCTAATGTTGTTGTCATCATTGATGGAACTGAAATGAAAATAGAAAAATCTTCAGATCTTAAATTGCAAAGCCAAACATATTCATCATAAAAAAGTTGCAATACACTCAAAGGAATTATTGGAATTGATCCTGCTGGTGCTATAATTTTTGTATCAGTGCTTTTTGATGGTTCTATCAGTGATAATGAGATCACAGAATGCAGTGGCTTTATAAAAGTGCTTAGGAAAAACTAAATCAAGGAGAAATACTGCTAACCGATGCTGTAATGACAGATAAAGGGTTCAAGATAGAAGATATCTTATAAACCATTGAATGTCTATTATTAGACCACCATTTATTTCATCTTTGCAACAAATGGATACTGATGGTATAACGAAAACTAGGAAAATTGCCAAACATCGTATACATGTTGAATGTATAATATGCAGGGTGAAATGGTATAAAATTTTGACTGACAGAATACGTCTTTCAATGTTAGGAAGTATTAATCAAATTTGGACCATTTGTTGCATTTTATCAAATTTTTCCATTCTATTAAAACATAAAAATTTGTAAAATTATAATAAAGCTACCCAGTTTGATAATACACCTAATTTGGTGAAATTTTATTTTTCTTCTCTCACTAAGAAAACTGTACTTTTAATGTTTTGCTTTTTGTCAGTATCACTTATAACATTTGCTGCATTTTATCAAATTTTTCCATTCCATTAAAACAAAAATTTGTAAAAGTATAATTAAGCTACCCAGTTTGATAACACATCTAATTTGGTGAAATTTTATTCTTCTTCTCTCACTAAGAAAACTGTACTTTTAATGTTTTGCTTTTTGTCAGTATCACTTATTGATGAAATAATATATATATAATCAAATTGGGTGACTTCATTCTATATTTTTTGATACCATTTATTGTTTCATACACACAACAAAGAAGTAAGATGTATTTTAAACATTTTGATATTCTTAAAAATTTACAAGATATTTTTTTAAATAACTTATACAATGTTTTACATACACTTCTTTCAATACGTTAAGCATTTCTTTACAAAATGAAAGATTGTACAATATTTTTATGGAAATAAAATCACAGTTTGTATATACAGGATGTTTTGCTTTTTGTCAGCATCACTTATTAATGGAAAAGCATAACATAAAAATAACAGATTTCTTAATGAGAGAAGACTATAAAAATATAACCAAATTGATACCATTTATTGTTTCATACAGACAACAAAGAAGTAAGATGTATTCAAAACATTTTAATAAAAAATTTACAAGACTTTTTTCTAAATAACTTATACTGTATATTTTAATGTACTTAGAATAACCTATTCATATTGAAAAATGTAAAAAGAATGCTTTGAAAAGTAAGATGTATTCAAAACATTTTAATAAAAAATTTACAAGATTTTTTCTAAATAACTTATACTGCATATTTTAATGTACTTAGAATAACCTATTCATATTGAAAAATGTAAAAAGAATGCTTTGTTCTTTATGATTTGATCTTCATTTACAACAAGATGCTTACTTTCTAACTTGCAATTGTCATCATGTTTTTTAAACTTCTATCTACAAGATCAATCATATATTAAGCAGAGAGAGAGAGAGAGAGAGTTAAAGAAACTTGTTTTGCAGCATTCTCGTGGCATCTTCCATGCTTGATACTTTTAACATTATACAGATTCTTGATAGTGAACAATCCCTTAATAAAATTATCAGTAAGAGTTTTCCTTTTATAATGCTGAATAACTAAACCAAACATTGATGAACATATTCTCTTAGATCTCTCCTTATGCCATTTCTCACAATTTGACTGACTGACTGTCTCTTCTGCTAGTTTTTTTGCTGCAGAGATGTCTATGA
Source organism: Olivierus martensii (assembly GCA_000484575.1). Classification (NCBI taxonomy): domain Eukaryota; kingdom Metazoa; phylum Arthropoda; class Arachnida; order Scorpiones; family Buthidae; genus Olivierus; species Olivierus martensii. The sequence continues at coordinate 19,830 of AYEL01063773.1, forward strand.
CAACTTGAGCTTCATAAAAGGAATTGGAAATAGATGTACAATTTATAGCATCATCTAGTTGTTCCATAATTGGTAATGCAGTAAACACACAAGCTCGAGTTGTTTCTGATTGTATTGATGATTCATAATTTGCTAGTTGATATGAGAGAGGAAAAAAATCTGAAACTTCTCCAAATGGTATGGAGACTTTGGCTGTATTCACCTGTAAAATGTAACTCATTGGCATATTAGGAAAATTAGCCTCTAAAAATAGCTTCAGCTTTTCAACATCAGTAGTTCTTAGTTCTTTTGTCTGAAAAAAAAAAACCAACAAGTCAACATGAAAATTTAAAATATGATTGCTATATGTATATCTACCTTGTCAGTCCTTCCCTCAAAAAGAGTACAAGCAATATCTTGTCTTTTCCTCCTTACAGATGAATACAGTTCAGATTTTGGGGAATGATGTGTATGATTCATAGCAGTGCTTGGTATCAACACTGAAGCTTCAATTTGAAATATAAAAAATCAGTGTATGTTATAGATAATATAAACTAATATATTAAAAATAAAAGAATTGCTAAACTCACTTCGAGGTATTCCCCACTGTCGAGGAAGACTTGTGCAAGATAATTCATCTGGTATATGGTCAAATTTATTTGCAATCAGTGACTCTAAAGTATAAAAGACTGCTGCAACATGGGCACATGTTCCATTCAATCTTTAGGGGAAAAATATATCATTTGATTATAATTTTATATAATTTTTTTAAAACTTAAAGTGACCAAACATTCTTTATTGTAAAGGATAATCCTTTATTTTAGATAGCTGTCCATTAGACTTATTTTTTCAAAGTTAAATTTAAAATCAAATCTCATAATATTGTTTCAGATTAGAATTTCAATGTTTAATATCATACTAATATGAATTTTTATAGAAAAATCAGGCAAATTTAGTTTAGTGTAAAACCATCATTAGTTATATTCTTTTAACTTGATAAAAACAGATTTGTCTAAAGTAAATTATGTTACCATTTTTTGGACTGTTCTAATCGTTGTAATTTAAAATTATGTTCAATTCTTAATAGGTATTTCTTTGAACATTGATAATGATGAACTATTTGTGAGATTTGTTGTATTCAAACCTATATTACTAGAAAACAATTGGAAGGGTGGTAACAAAATACAGAAATGAGTTGAATTATTTAAATATTTCATTGAAGGACAATTCTCTTTCAAAAATTGTAGAATTTTGTTTGTCTTTCTGGATCAAATGACTCTTACTGAGAGAATATTCTCAATAATAAATAATATTTGGAATAATGAAAAAGTTCAACTTAGTCTTGAAGCTTGTATTTACACAAACTGCAACTATGAAATGAAGTGGTTAGAATTTTATGATTTTTAAAAAATAACCATGCATTTAAAAAAATACATTCATCAAAAATATCATAAAAATGTCTTTTTAATTTTTGTTAAACAAATTTATAATTTGATCTTTGTTAATTATATCTTATTATTATTTTATTAAAACTGTTCAGATCTATTTTCATTCTTCATTTCAAAGCTAATTAAATTTTATTATTATTTTATTAAAACTGTTCAGATCTATTTTCATTTTTCATTTCAAAGCTAATTAAAATTTACACCAATGATTTGTTCCAACACAATCCAATCAGTTTCACACTTTCAGAAAAGTGCACAGCATTATATTTTTATATAAAGAGTAAGAAAATTTTGTAACATACAGACTCCTGATAGTTACAAACTTGTTTGAAATCATGTAGGAATAAAATCCTAAAATTTTCAAATTTGTCCTTTATTTTTTCTATGAAAATATGGTCACCCTAATTATATTGTAAATTTAAAACTTACCCTGCAGTACAGGAACAACATTTGCATTTATTATTTTCAAAGTAATATCAGTTTCAAACCATAGTTCTATACTATGTGGTTTCTCTTTTTTCCTTTGAGAATGCCAGCATTTGGCCGATAATATATTTTAATTCAAGTTCAGGTATATAACTTGCACAAAAATAGGAAAAACCATGTTTTTTTGATCTTCTTATGTTATTTGAATGACGCTTAAAGTAGTCAAAACCTATTTTGATTGTAAATTTATTTAGATTTTGTAGAGACGTCATGGTAGAACACTCAAGCACGCTATCACATGTGATTTGTTTTCCGTCCTACAGTCGCCATATTGCGACGTCACAGCAGTGGGTGTTTCCCATGAAATTGGTCAATTGGCTAATACTTTGGGACAGTAATCCAAAGATCCTGGTTCAACTTCAGGTCAAGGCAAATTTTTTATTTTGGGAAAATAGTAAAAATTATAACAAAAACATAAAACAGCTCTAAGGCAGGAAAAAACACAATTTTAATAAGATTTCATGATGATAAGATTCAATAAGATATTATGTTAAGTTGCTATAGCAATACCTTTTAAACTTCAGAATTGTGGTGTTCTATGGAACTTATTTTGTAGTTCATTGCTTTTTGGTAGCTGAAGAGGATTTAATGTAATCATACTATTAAAAAAAAAAAAAATCTTATTAAAATTTTTTTTTTCCTGCTTTAGAGTTGTTTTATGTTTTTGTTGATTACCTTTAGGCAGGTAGTAATACGTAATTTATTTGTAAAAATTATAGTTTAATTAATAAATAACAGATGGCACTGCCATTGTTCAAATTTAAATAATTAATTATTAATCCAATAAATGGTGGCACCATAGCATAATTAATAAAATAATCATTAATTTAGAGTTTATTTCAAAATTAAGTCATTAGAGATATAATTTGGTTAATTATGAATATTTGGATGATTAAATAGAATTTTAAGATAAAAAAAAAAATTAGGCTTAATTGCTTCATCTTATAAAAATTATTATTTCCATATTAAATAATTCAATTAATATAAGATACAGTATAATATAATCATTTTTTCATTTTATTGTATGTATATTTTAATTCTGTTATTTCTGAAATATTGTTAAATCTAAATATAGTCAAATAATAATATACAGGTAAATGGACAGCATTAATAAAAGAATTTTGTATAATATAAAACAATGGACAATTTCTAAAACTTTCTGTTAAATTTACTAAGATATTTTAATTGATTGCTAAAAGTAATTGCTAAAAATTATATTAATTTTATAATTTCACATTAAGTACAGGTTGTCCTCGACTTATGATGAAATTGTTTTGATAACTCCATCATAAGTCAAAAATGGCCCATAATGGTAATAATTTTATTAGTAATAATAGACATTGCAATATTGAATCCTTTTAACATGGGCAAAATTGTCTAGATTTGATCATAGGTCTTCAAGTTTATAAAATTATCAGGAATTGAATCTGGATCTCCATAGTTGTAAGTGATTGCATTGTACATTTTTAATAGAACAAAAAGTATTTCTAGTCAATATGCTATGAAAATAGCCAAGTTTGAAATATCTTAAAGGCAGTTAAAAGATTGTAATATTGTAAATCGAATGATTGTAAGTTGAGGATAACCTGTACTTATTGTACTTATTAAAATACAATAATAATAAATTCCAATTAATTTAATGAAATTGAACAAAAATATCATTAGCAAAAATTAGATGCAGTTTTTGAGTTTCCTTTTATATGAAGAAAAGAGTTAAATATAATAGTTTTGTTAATTAGCCCATCAATAAAATTTTAGAGAGAAATTCAGATCATTTTATGTGTCTGTAAAATGATAGATACAGTCATTTCATGTCTTTAAAATAAAGTTATAGAACTTACATCTCCTAACTAGTGTTGAACATCCAACATCAATGTTTAGATATTGATGTTCAATGTTTTTTCTGTTTATGTAGTAGAATTGATGTTTGGGTTAAGTAATATTACATAATATTTTTGTAAATGGAATTTTTTATAATTGAGGATGATTTTATTTAATTTTTTAGTTTTGCATAAGGAAAATTGAACAATCCATCTGGCAATATTGATTTAGTACTTATATTTGCCACCTGAGAAACTTTATTATCGTTATTTAATTAATATTCGAAATGTTTTCTGTTTTTTTTAATTTCAAAGTATTTATACCTTTATAGCTCAGTAAGTATGCCTCCGAAAACCTTACTGTGGTAACATTTTGCTAAAAATAAAACTAATTCTGCAACTTGCATATATTATTCAAAAGAACTAAAAAGTAGTGGTAATACCATGAATGTAAGGTGTCATCTTGAAAGCAAACATCTACAACTTCTTGGAATTCAGAAAGACTTGCAGAAGGAAGAAAAATATTATCAAGACACTGACGAAGCATCATCATCACAACCTCTCCCAGGAAAACAAAGAAAAATTTCTGTGACGTTTAGGAGTATTGAGGAGTTCAAATCAGGTGAATCAGCAGAAAATAAGGTAAATCAAGCTCTTATGGTGTGTAAAGACAATAAGCCATTGAGTATTTGGATCGTGAAGGTTTTCAACCATTTGTAAAGACAATAGCATCTTCACACAAAATTCCTTTTTGACCAATGTTTAAATAAACTAATTTCTGATAAATATAGTAATATGGTATCCATAATGACTAATGTAAACTTCCCATAGTCAAACAAGAGCTCAAACAGAAATTTTGCTTATTAACAACTGATTTATGGACAGACAAGACAGACATCCAAAAGAGGAGTTACATTAGCTTGACTGTCCACTTTATAGATGAGGTTTAAACTATGCAATGTAGCATTAAATGTTTTTATATTGGAAGAATGGTATACTAGCAAGTATCTAGCTAGTATACCATTCTTGCTGTCCAATTATAATGAACCTGAGGGCCATAGTCGTGTTTATTAGAGATATGGAGGGCCGCAGTTACAAAAAAGGGGAGGGGCTTTGATAACTTGATAACTATTGTATCAACAAACGGAGTGCATAAATATAACGTTTTTTGGAAACCAATTTTATTTCCAGATTAACAAACCTTATTACAAAATTATATTTACCAGATTGCATCCAATAAACATATAAACAAAAAGTTATAAAATATAAACAGTTAAAAATTATAAAAATAGTATGTATGTACCTATTTAATGTGATAAATTAGAGCGGGCAGCAGCATTTACAAGGGCTGGATATATACATCCATTCCTGTTTAGTTATCCGCAGAATATATAAAAGAAGAATCTCAAAGGCAGGTTCCAAATCAATTCTTAATAATTTTCATGTTAGAAAATGCATCTTCACACAAATAAGTACTAATCAAACGTTAATATTACTTTCCGATCAAAATCACAAAAATTAGGAAAACATTTGTTAAACCAAGCAGTTACTCCATGTGATTTGTTATAAAAAAGTCATTTTCCACCGCTATTAATATACTCGATTTTCATTTTCTATTTTATGTTTTTTCTCACTCATTTAAATGCAACGAACTCATAGTAAAATAAAGATTAAATTAAATTACAGTAAACAGTAAAATAAAATTAAAGCACAATCTCACAACAATGGTCACAAATCATTGAAATGTGTGTGTTAGAAACCAAAAAATAATTAATATACAGTCACACTTTAAACTGAAATAGCTAAAACTAAAATTGACGTGATTGAAAGTCTTACAAAAAGGTGATGTCATTGATAGCTTGTTGATCATTAAATAATTTCTAATAATTAAGAAAAATTAATTAATTGAGTTAATATAATTTAATTTTAGGATTCTTTTTATTAATCTCTTAAAAAAGTAATAAATAAAAGTAGAAAAACATTAAAAAGTAATATTATATCGCAAATCGTGAAAGCCTCGCGGGCTATACAAAATGGCTTGGCGAGCTGCATGCGGCCCGGGGCCGCCTATTGGACAGCCGTGATCTAGCTAATAAACTAAAGCAGTTGATAAATTACTAGAAATAGATGAATAATATGTCAATGCAGCTGTTACTAACAATGTACAAAAAAAATAAATAAATAAATAACATCGATGATAGAAAACATTGATGTTTTTGGGACTGGTGTTTTCTAACATTCATGTTAGCTTTTGATGGTTTTATCGATGTTAAACATCAATGTTTTCTATCGATGTTCAACACTCTTAACTGTCATTATTATGAAAATTTTGGTGAAACTTTTTGTTCAAAAATTTAAAAAGTTTATAGAAAAAAAAAAAACTATTAATTGAAACAAATTTTTTATTTTATTTTTTAATATTTTATGATTTTAAATAATAATAATTTGTTTAGTGTATTTGTATAGAATAATATATTATATACAGGTCATAAGTTGAATCTCAAACAAGATGATATACCTATTCATGGATGGGCTATTGAATCTCGTGTGTATGCAGAAGATCCATATAAATACTTTGGTCTACCTTCCATTGGTCGATTATATAAATATATTGAACCTGTTGGTATTCCAAAAGTAATTATTATTTGAAATTAATATAATATATTTTTATTTTTATAATTTAATTTAAAAATAATAATTAATTTGAAATTAAAATTATAAACATGTTATCTAGCACTTTGATAGTAGACAGAAAACTTTTAATTTAGAATTTATACAAAAAAATTTTTTGGTTAATCCAAGAAGCCATTATTCTATTTTTGAATATCAAATAGTAAATGAAATAATTTAAAACAAAATGCATCTATACATTATATATAAATCATAACTTGACAAAAAAATAAGCATAGAGTTGAATACTTTCATCCTTCATGTATAATAAACATTAGTTTTATATAAATATATATTGAATATACACTTTGTCTATTTTTAAAATCTTACATTATATTAACATAGCTGAATGTTTAATAGCATAAATCAGAATAGACATCATTATTTGTTTATATATTTAATTCCAGGTAGAATTTCTTGTTCTTGGAACTGATATATGAATAGTTTTCCCAGGAGATGATTATTGATAATATTTTTATCTTTTTCTAGTTTCAATCATCTCAGTCATTTTAAGTTTAATATCATTGTGCCACCTTAACAACATACATGCAATTTTACTTTATAATTACTTAATCTTCATATGCAACTCTCACTAAGGCTGAGATTAATCTTTCATATTTAATATCAACCCTATGTTAATCAAATTCTCTTTCTTAATTTTTTAAGGTCTTTCCAATATGTTCTTCCCTACTATTCTTACTACATTAAATAATAGGACAATATAAACTTCTGCCCAAAAGTTGATTTGATATTTCACTTTTTCATTACATAACATTTTGTAAGTTGTGTTTTGCCTTTCAAATGTCACTGTAATCTTTGTTTCTTTTTTAACTTTTATATATAACTTCTTAAAACTCTTGTCTATATGTAACTCATCTATCTACATTACAACTAGCATTGCTGTTGCTTTTAATCTATATATTAGATACTCTGCAATATGATTCATAAATGAATTTTCTATTATAACCATGCTTTAATACCATAATTGAAAATAACTTTTCACTTTATCATTTGCCTCATCATTATTACAATGTATTGACAACTTTTTAAAAATGGTGAAAATGAAATGCTGCTACTTTTATAAATTATGAGATTCATTAACCATGCTGGAGAACAGGACTAAAGATAGGTTTATGGTAAATTTACTTAAGCTGTTCACCTCCTATCATGGTCAATTTGACATCAAGAAACTGTATTTTTATTTTGCTCTTCTGTTCTAGATTAAGAGTTATAACTAAAGATTTATCTGATAGCCTTTCTATAATTTTCCTTCATCTATCTTCTCCATCCCAAGCAATAAAAATATCATCTACATAATGGCAATAAATTTTTATGCAGCCTCTAAAAATGTATTCATTGGCATATTTCATTTTTAAATTTCTTTATTTGATGTTTAATAGAACTTTATGGTTCCTCAGTAAGGTAAAGCACTTTCTGTAGTCCGAAAGTGCTTTACCAAAATAAAATTTAACCTTGCTTAAGTGCTGTAAAGCTTTATTATTGATGTTTAATGTTTCAAAAATGATGATGGCTTCTTCAGTAAGCCAGAAATATATTTTGTATAAATTCTAAATTAAAAATTTTCTCTCTTTCACTATGGAGATAGTGAAAGACAAAGATGCTTGATGACTGTTTTAAAATATTATTGAAGTAAACTAGTAAAATAAACTCTGCTAAAATTACATATAAAACTTCAATATGACAAAGCACTACAAGCAATAAACTTTAAATAATTTATTAATTAAGGAACGTTTTTATCCAAGAATGGATCCTCTTCAGCTTACATCAAAATAACAAATTGAATAAATTTAAATAGAATTCAAATATATAGTTAAAACTTGCTATGCATGATATTAAAGTAGTATTATGGTTAAAATTAATAATATAATAATCTAAATTAAGATGTTGTTATTTATATATTGCAGTTTGCCACATATCGCCAAGCTGCAGAAATGGTTGTACTCAATTGGTCATTAATAACATTCATATGATTTTTCTTTTCTGCAATTATATTTGATTCTTCTAAGAAAAATTTATTCTTACTATAACATGTTTTCACACCTTTTGCTTTCTCCCATTTGATACATAAATTATATTCATAGAATCTTTTGGCAAGTGCAGTATTTAGGTTGCCATTCATTATATCTTCCTGATGCTCTTTAATTCTTTGTGATAAATTTCTAGAAGTGGCCCTATGTATTTTTCTTTTTGATTAAGTGTTTTGTTGAAAACAGGGATTACATATACTCCAGAATGCTGATAGCTGGTAAAAGGTGCCTTATCATTACAAAGTTTAGAAAAGATGGTTGGATTTCTTTTAGTCATGGTGGTTTGCATTTCATTTCCTATTGCTCTAATTATACAGTACATTGATATACTTTGTCTTCTAGAATTGGGTTACTGTGCATGGCTAATAACAGAAGATGATATCATATTAAATTTAGCCAGAGTTTCCTTATAAATTTTAGTAACATAATTGTGTGTGTAACCATGTTTTAGTCCTTCTTTAATTATAAAAGTTAACTCATGTTGTTTTGTAGCTTCTATAGTACAATGAATTAGCATTCATATTGAGTAGGTTTGGAAGGACCCTATGCCTAATCTTTCCAGTAAAATTGATAAGTTGTTGAGGAGTACACATCTTCCTAAATGCATCAGTGTACCTAGAATGGCAAACTCAGCCTGTCCTTGGTATTTTGCCAAGGACCGGCCAAGTTATAACATATATTAAATACGTTTGTATATATTATAACACATAAAACTCTAATAACCTGTAGACCAGGGATTCCCAACCTTTTTCTTGCATCGATCCCTTTTAAAAGAATGGTTTCCTTCATCGACCTCATAACATTTTTCTCTATAATATACAGCATACAACATAATCATAATTATATACAGCATATTAAATTAATCATAAATTATGATTATGTTGTATGCTGCTAAATAATTGTACATAAATAACTTAAAGATAACGATTAGACTAAGAATATTAACAAAAGTTTTGAAAAAAATGGTTTATTAGATTTATGTTTTGTTATTTTTTGTACTATTCTTCCTGCATTTTATTTTTTTATATTGCACTTATTGCATAAAAAAATTAATATATTTTAAAAAAATATTATTGGTTTTTAAAATATATTAAATAATTTTAGTGTATTTTCCCCTTATATTTATTTCATATGATCTCTTCCTTACTATATGATATAGCTTTATATCAATAAACAATTAATTATCGATTTTATTAATAAATTTTTTTGTAATCAATGGAATCTTGATCTTGATTATACCGATCAATCGCCAGTGCATATTCGTCTATTGACCCCCAATAGACCCCTTGATCATCATTGACCCCCTTTAAAATTTCATCGACCCCCAGGGGGTTGATACCGATCTTGTTGGGAACCCCTGCTGTAGACCATTCATTGAAAAAGTACGATCCCCTCTTTTCAATTTAGAAAAAAATTAACAGAATGCTTATATTTTGAAATTAAAAAATTATGAATATAATGTAGAATCATCTGCTATGTTATTACAAAAATTAGCAGATTCCCCACCACTGGTTGATGAGACCTTGGCTGTTCTAGACTATGAGAAGCTATATCCATCATTACTCCTTCTACCTATATGCTTGGTGCTATACAGACTTTTTATGAAAAATCTTCCCTAACTCTCATGAAGATACTAGTATTTTAAATGTTAACCTTTTATGAATATTCCATATTTTATCTTCAAAAGAAAAATACATAAGCGAACCCCTGCTGTAGACCATTCATTGAAAAAGTACGATCCCCTCTTTTCAATTTAGAAAAAAATTAACAGAATGCTTATATTTTGAAATTAAAAAATTATGAATATAATGTAGAATCATCTGCTATGTTATTACAAAAATTAGCAGATTCCCCACCACTGGTTGATGAGACCTTGGCTGTTCTAGACTATGAGAAGCTATATCCATCATTACTCCTTCTACCTATATGCTTGGTGCTATACAGACTTTTTATGAAAAATCTTCCCTAACTCTCATGAAGATGCTAGTATCTTAAATGTTAACCTTTTATGAATATTCCATATTTTATCTTCAAAAGAAAAATACATAAGCAGACATATAGAGTCCCCATAGGTGGCCCAATGGCCAGAGTAATAGCTGAAATAGTATTAAGATCAATAGGAATAAAGGTATTTGCAAGTTTTAAGATTCAGTTAAAACTATATGTAAGGTATGTCAATGATATTTTTATAATATGGAAACAAGATAAAACCAAGAATTAATACAATATTTAACAATTTCAAGCATGAGATTAATTTAAACTTGGATCAAAAGAGCCAAAAACAGATTCTACTTTTTAGATTTAATGATATGTATAGGTAAAGGTATATATTTAATAGATATTTGAGCTGTTCACTTGCCAAATTGATTAACTTCACAAAACAAAAAGTAGAGAAAAATGATAAAATAATATACATTGTTTTTTAAAATCCCTTTAAAATATAAATTCAAATAAACATTGTAGAATATGTTATTATAGATGTAGCTTTTATCTAATGGCATATAAAATGCATAAGATAGTATATCCTTGGAGTAATCATTATTTTTATTGCAATTTTTGTGTGACTGATCGAGTTAATCGATTTGGCAAGTGAAAAAATATAATAATAATACCATTGAATTCAATCTTCAAAATATTTTTAAAAATAAATTAATGCATATATTTCAAATGTTAAACAAAAGTTGGTAGCTAAACAATGTAAGAGCATTACGAGAACAAGGCCAAAAGTAAAGTGTTAAGGTTGGTTCCCACTATCCACTGCGGAAAGCAGAATGGTCAAAAACCATCTCAGATAAATGCAGGGGCAATTCTACCTGTGGATTCCCACAATCGGAGTAAGCATAGCTTTTCCCAAGATTCTTAGTACTGTTCCCATGATTCATTTCAAGTAAAACAAAATGGACGCTAAGCAATGAAAGGCACTCACTGTTTATGAAATGATGTTAACAGCTTGCAGTAAATGAGGAAAATGAAACAAAATCGAGGAAGGGAAAATGTTGGATCAAAAATATTTATAAAAAGAAATACGAACAATGTTTCTATGCAATTTTGATTAAAGAGATGAGATTTAATTACAGAGAATCTTGCCATATTGACTGTCAAGGTTGCCAACAATTCAACATCACAAAATGCATGGATTTCATTGGTGGATGTTATCTCGATGGATTTTACCACTGTGGAAAAATTGAATCCATCTAGACATTGGATGGTAGCGATTTTTACGCTGTGGTATGACATCAAAACTGCACTTCTTTCATTATGTATGTGTTTTCCTCATTGGTCCATGCTAGTGGGAACCAACTTTTAATCAAAGTCATTAAGTTATGGTTGCAGTAGAGCAGGGGTGGGCAATTATTTTCTGCCGTGGGCCGGATAAACAATCTTCAGAATGAAGTGCCATATAAAAATTGAAAAATACCTAAGGGCGAATTTAACCTTAAGGCGGTGTAATTATATAGTTATTAATTATTATTATAAACAAGATCTACATCGATTCTTCTAGCCTCTCCATCCCAACTCCTCTCTCACCTACACGTGTGCCACTCTCTCCACCTCGAGTGACCAGTAGGCCCTGTTACGTCATACTACATAGTTGACAAGCAAACAAGAGATGGAGGGCCCAGTATCTGGGCTACCTGGCAGATAGGTATAAAATGCATCTCCCAATATGCCTGGTCAGCACAGGAGATTAGACCATAAACCCCTCATTGGCAATAAGAAAGAAGGGCCATAGCAGCCAAGGCCAAAATGGGCACATTTCATATATTTTGACAAACAAACCCCTTACCAATGATGGCCCTATCTCAAACCTTTTAAGGAGGATGGAACCAAAGATCGAAAAGGGGTAAACCCAAAACCCACAAGGAAAAGTTTTAGGTGCACCAAATTGAACATCTGCACATACAACTGCCGAACACTTCAAGAATAGAGTAAACTTATGAACTGGAGACTGAGTTGAAGGATATCAAATGGGATGTAATAGGTTTATGTGAAACAAAGAGGAAGGGAGAAGAGCTTATTGATCTGAAAAATGGACATCGTTTGTACAATTACTCAGATGATTCTTCAAGAACAATAGGAATGGGATTTCTTATAAACAAACATATTAAGTACAGAGTAGAGGAAATAAAATAAAAAAATAATAGAATAATAGAATTATCCATTAAAATAAATAACAGATATAACCTCAAGCTAATTCAGGTTTATGCCCCCACTTCTCAATCATCTGATGAAGACATAGAACAATTTTATGAAGATCTTGAAGATGTACTAAACAAGAACAAAGATTATTACAGTATAATAATGGGGGATTTTAATGCCAAAGTTGGAGGGGGCTTCCAATGATAGCATAAAGAGGTTATGGGTAGATATGGAAACTCAAAATGAAAGAGGTGAGCTATTGGTGGAATTTGCAAGTAACCATCTTATTTATACTAAACACCTTCTTTAAAAAAGCATTTGAACTAAAGTGGACTTGGAGAAGCCCAAATGGAAGTACAAAAAATGAAATAGACTTATTTATGAGCAAGCACAGATATATAATTCATGATGTATCAGTCATAAAAAAATTTAACACAGGCAGTAATCACCGACTGGTAAGAGCAAAAATTGCTCTGACAACAGAATGGGAGAGGATCAAACTCATTAATAAAGGAAAACAGATACATACTGACCAATTAATGGACAATAAGTAACTTTTCAGGAACGAATTGAAAAATGATATAATTAATACAGAAAACTCCTATAGCATAGATAAACTGAATGATGTGATTACAGAGGCCTACATCAAAGCAGCTAAGACAATAACAAAGGCAAAAAATGAAGATAGGAAGCTATCACAGGAAACCTTAAACATGTTAAAAAGAAGAGAAATTAAGTAAGACAGGAATGCAACAAATAGAATAAAATATGCAGAACTTTGCAAAATGATTAGAAAAAGAATGAGAAATGAGATAAGACAATATAAAACAGATATGATCAAAAACACAATAGAAAATAATACAAATAGGAAAATACTAAGGAGAAAACTCACAATAGGTACCAAACATATTTTGGCAATAGAGGAGAAAGATGGGACAATCACAAGAAACAATAGAAGAATAATAAAAAGAATACAAGAATTTTATACAGAACTCTATAAGGATGATTCGAGTGAGAGTGAAAAAAAATGGAATGCAAGTATGATACTATCAAGAAGAGAATATAGATAAAATTACTTTAATTACTTTAATTGAAATAAAAGAAATGCTAAAACAAATGAAAAACAAGAGCCCAGGTGAAGACCAAGTATCAACAGAAATGATAAAATTGGGAGGTGATAAAATGCTGATGTATATGCAATCACTTTTCAATAAATGTCTATTAGAACAGAAAATACCCCAAAAATGGAATAATGCAAATTTAATTTTAATATACAAGGGAAAAGGAAAAAAGGAAGATATAAAAAATTATAGACTCATAAGCCTTCTTTCAAATATCTATAAAATATTCACAAAAATACTGACAGTACGACTAACAAATGCATTGGATAATTTACAACCAATGGAACAAGCTGGTTTTCGTCAAGGATTTAGCACAATAGAACATATACATACCATAAGACAGATAATAGATAAAAGAATGGAATACCAGAGACCGCTCTATATTGCATTCATTGACTATGAGAGAAAGCCTTCGACTCTATCAAAATGAAAACAATCTGTGAAGCACTTCACAATGCAGGCATCCATCAAGGCTATATTAACCTCATAAATGCCATCTATAGCAATCCCACAGCAACAATTTCAATTAACAGTGAGAAGGAAATAATCATATTGGAAAGAGGTATTAGACAAGGTGATTCACTATCTCCAAAGCTCTTCACAGCTGCTCTTCAGCTTATATTTGAAAAACTAAAGAGGAAGACTAAGGGAATTAAAGTTAATGGTAAAAATTTATCACATATAAGATATGCTGATGATATTGCAATCATCTCAAAAAGTCCTTGGCAATTGCAGGAAATGATTGATGATCTACAGAAAGAATGCTCAAAGATTGGCCTAAAAATAAACAGAGAAAAAACTAAAATCATGTGCAACAGATTTGCCCCTCCTATTAGGTTCAAATTAGATGGTCTGCCAATAGAGATAACAGAATCATTTAACTACTTAGGTCATAATCTTCATATAAATGGAAATCTGGAAATAGAAATTAAAAGAAGAATACAGATAACTTGGACAGCCTTTGGAAAACTAAAATACATCTTTAAGAGCAATATCCCATTGAGCCTTAAGAAGAAAGTCTTTGATCAATGTATA